>JASANE010030026.1:0-13612 GCA_030248225.1 Trileptium ribeirensis | reverse complement strand
TTTCAGTTTGCGCCATAGATAATTTTAACCTATTTTACTTCCAACTCTCCATTCTAAAATCGTCTTTCTTTGTGGTCATATTTGTCAATCAATCTTACTCAGCAGAAATGTATAATTTTGAATTTAAAGCGGCTGAAATAAGAATAATATATAATAATTATAAATGAATCTACAAAAAATAAAACGTAGAATTGAACAAGTAGTTTGTCTCAATGGTAATAGTTTGTTATGTGTAGCTTTAAGTTATAGCTTTTATATTAGCAGTGACGGTCGTTAAGAAAAACAATCTAAAGAAACTGAAATGCAAAAACAGATGCGGTTCTTCTATTAAACTAAAAACTAAGTTTTTGAGCTCGAGCAGCTTAAAATAGAAAGAAAACATCTGTCTCTAGGTATATTCGCATATAGAATGTGCAACAATATGCTCGCGACCAAGTCATTATATATAATTCGGTCACAAGAATGAAACTCTCAACAAGCTAATAAAACTACAAGACAGTGTCAGAGTCGTCCACGAGAATAATGTCAAGGGCTCCCGACGGATAATGCTGCGGGTGTTATCGGTATTCTCACACCCACCAATTCTTTCGTTTCTTCTATAACCGATGGCTAGATACACCTAAGCCACAGGGTTGGACCTAGAGATCTTAGAAAGCTTGCATCGGTTATTCTAGAAACTTTCAATACACGGTCGACAAAAGTTCGGGACAAAGAATACGTTCGGTTCAACATAGTCACATTCCTGCTTAGTTTTTTTATAAACTAGGGCGCTACCACAAGGGTACCATGTAACATGTGCTAGTATTTTCGATACGTTTGGAAGGCACTGGTGACACACACTGTCCTCAAATTGTTCGGAATTGTTCCAAATCTTTCCTTGGTCCTGCTTCGGAGGTGTCGTTTGTACCCTAATGGCTAAACCTACGGCCATACAGAAGGACATGGCATCCGCCAGATGATTACTGCCAGTCGCCAATCCTTGCCCATTTTCACAACAGCTGGAGACATCCTCATCTATAAAGCGAGGAGATCCGTAGACATTTGTGTTTGCCACCGCCGAAGCGTTGGCAGGTCACTATTGATTTTCAAAGCTAAAGGCCTAAAGCTTATGTAAATGGGAAATTACTTAGTCCATAGACCAAAATGTGGAGCGATTATTTCAAATTTGTTTGTAGATCTGCCAAAAAGCCACCGAATTAGGCAGGCGGGATCACGGGAGCATTTGGAACATATGTCATCTGGACACATATGTTGTGCACTGTTTCCTAATTTTAGCACTGTTACTAGTGTACTACACATAAGACTGTATAACCTCATGTTTTAGTTACTGTCTGAATCCACGTTTTTCTTACGAGTGCGGGAAGGGTATGTGGTGAAATTTTCGTCGATCTGTCAGCTCTATTTTCATCTAAAGGTTTGAAGAAATTTCCTAGTTCCATCTTCAATTGTATCTCAGTCACTTAGGTTGTATTCGGATCTTAGTTAATAACTCGGCATAAATGCAGCAAATTAGATCATGTCGATTTATAACCAGGCGACATGTATACATTATCAAACAAAGATGATCAAGCAAGACAGGTGCAACAAATCCAAAAAAGAATCGCTACAAAATCGTTCCCTAACCTCAAGAGATGTCAACCTTAGCATTTTCTGTTAACCCTAGTCTGGAGCCAACCCTCAGTTGGAAAGCCGGGTCTATGCATTAGTAAACTTGATATGTGCTTTCTGCCATCCTCTTTTGATACTATGTACAATGTACTAGGACCAGTTCTGGCCCTAAGGGATCCCAGCTGCACCACTTGGTCTAGAAGTTCACTGTGGTGCCCGGACAACCCCGGCTTACACGATTCCCCGGTGGACTGTGGTCAGACCGATAGGAACCGCTTAGCTTAGCAGGCCGCCGGCGGGTTTACCAGGGTGTTCGGCCTGGCCCCTATATTGGCCCACGTATCTAGTGGCATGGAGGCCCCCAGAGGGAGGGTCATCCCCTAAGCCTGCTCACAGGTAATGAGGCTGACCCGTTATTCCCTCGAATTCCATATTGGGTTCTGAACCAAGGCCCTAAAGAAGTTCTCTCAACGGAGAGGTTCCTTTACCGTGAGGGGATTGCCTGGGCGGAGTGATCGTCCCGAAACTCTCGGGCCCTGGGCCGGAAGTGGTCGAGGTGAGGTTACCTTAGCCAAATTGGGAAGTAGTGAATAGAGCTCAGCCTTTCTGCAGTATTTGAAAATTATGAGATAACAGGTTGACCAAAATTTGTTCCTAATTCATTTGGCGGAGGTGGCCATCTTCAGGATGGTCCAAGAAATTGAAATAAAATTCCGGACAACGGGATCGGCGAGCGGAAACAAAGTGGGCATCACGCGGAACAGCGGGCACTAGCGTTTTATGTCCATTTTTGAGCGGAGAAAACGGTGACTCATCGCTTCGGCTGAAATAAATTCAAGTCGCCTAGGGGTGCCTAATGTGATTCTCTAAGTCGCCTAGAATAAGTTCACACTTCAACCGTTTACTATTCTTGTATTAAAACTTGGCACTCCGCAAACATTACCCAATCGGGTGCACTCAATTATAACAGCACGGAAGTATAGTACAAGACAAAAACATGATACAAAATGCGGGCCCAACACGGAACCCATATCGCAATAAATTCCCACGGTTTCAGCCTCACTGAGCGTAAAATTTAACAAGAGAAAATCTTCCGACCCCGAACTTTTTTGAAGAGTCAGTGCGATCCTCTACAGTTCCCGAGTTTGGTTGGGACGGCGAAATTGCATTCTGTGAGCTCCAGTTGGGCTCTTTTAGAAACGCGGAACCCCTACCCAAACTTTTACTAGCTAAACCTTAAACTCTGTTGCGCTCCTCGCTAGAGAACACGTGCCTCGCTGTATTTCCAGCTGCCCTTCCAAAATTTCTTCCATCTGAGACACCTACGAAATTTTCCTGTGAAATTTCCTTTACTCGAATCTGCTCAACTTAACTAATAAGGCGCGGCCCAGCACTTGTGGGAGCACGGGACATCCGTCGGACGTCACAGCGCCCACAAGGGCTGCCCTTTAGTGCTTAGGCCTACGCAAGAAAATTTGATGTAAACTTTATAAGACGCCTCGGGTGGACCTCTTCCACGCGTCCGCAGTCGAAGAGTCCACCCGAGTTAAACGCAACTTCCCAAATGTCGGTTTTCAAAGCTTAATCCACCTATCACGCGTAAGGAAAAGCCAGTAAAATCTCTCGAACTGTGCCGAGTGCGAAACGTCTTTATCAACCGCTACTTTCTAAAATAAACTTAAAGCACCTTAAACACAAACAGGCCAAGCACCCACTGGGCGTCCTCGATGAACGACACCCAGAAGGTGGGGAACCAGTCGAGCACGGGTGGACATCTCCTCCCACTATTTTGTCGCGATTTTGTCCCAAATTTTCTCCAATACTCAGTCCCCCCCTCTATTGCGCGGACACAGTGCCTACGGGAACGCGAGACGTCCAGCGGACGCCCCAGCACCCGCAAGGGCTGCCCTTACTCCTAAGCTCAGCGAAAGTTTTAAAAGTATCGAAAAACCCCGGGCGGGTCTCTTCCGCACGTCGGCATGCCGAAGAGCCCACCCGAATCAAACGAGAAACCAAAGAAAAACGGCAACGGGAAATTCAAAAGAAAAACGTTGGCGACAACCGCCAAAACATGCGAACGCTAAGAAAGCAGGGCTCGACTGGTCCCAATTTCTAATCGTTAGCTTTCTTTTTATACTGTAAGCCTTAGCTCCCCCCATATAGTGCAGATTCTGGTCCACTGGTACCGTAGAATCGATTAGTTTTGAGACAAAACATAAAGTTGTAAAATAAAGCTGCAGAATATTAAAGCCATACATATACATACAAAGCCTGTACATTGTAACACTGGTCGACGATTTAGAATTGTAAAGGCAAACAACGTGCAGCCGCCCGCGAAGAACATTGGTATGCTATGGTCAGTAGCCGAGACGTGCCAAAAACAGCACGTAAACAACAAAACCGCCCGCTGGTCGGTGCGGCGAATTTCTAAAAGGAAAATATAACGGTGCTCAGGGCGCCGTTTTCTCATAAGGATATCGGCACATTTCTGCCGATATCTCAAGAACGAAAACCAGTAGGCGGCCGGGGGCAGGACCAGAATCATGCCCTGGCAGGCCGGCTACTGATGAAAATTTAATATTTAATGTAGCTCCCACAGGAGGCCTGTTAGAGGCCGTTTTAGGCGCCCAAAAATGAAAATTTTGGGGTCCCATTTAAGTTTGGAGGATCCTGAGCAGACCCGCGGGGGTGGGCGGCCCCGGTTTTCAGGTAAACGGTTAGGGTGAGACCCGATAAGTGTCCCGGGCTCCAAAAATCTGGGAGTTTGGATTATTTTAGGTACCCTTTTGGGCTTAGAAAATGGGAGGCTTAAGCGCCTGTTCGGGGGTCCCTAAGTATTTAGGGGATCCAAATTTTTAGACCCGCCGGGACGATTTGACACCCCAGCAGAGTCCTTAAGAGGGCTCAGTCACCCCCATTCCCATAAAATTTGTGGGTAGCCCAAAAATTAAAATTTTGCGTCGCACCCTAAAATGGCGCCTAAGAAATTCTGTATCCTAAAATAGTCTGTTTTGATTTTCTCCGACCAAGGATTTTGATCACTTAAAACCCTGCTTGGGGCTCATCCGGATATTCCTCGACCTATTAAAATATACATAACGAGCACCAATACACGGCAGCTATCGCGAGATACTGATTATTCGGCGTGTGCGCTGGGATCGGCCCAGGGCGACCAGTTTTCGTATGATACCAAAAATCCCTGAAACATCCGTTGGTCCCCGGCCTCGCCGAACGCACACCCGTTCTACGCACCCAATACAATAATATATACATAACTAATATAATGCATCAACGTTGTATATACACAAATCAATTTATTTCCCGAGGACCGACCGGACACCCCTAATAGTGATCCGTTTCTGTGATACTTGGTGCCCAAAATCATCCCGTGCACCGTCGGGTGGTGGAGTGCGACCATACAATTACAATACAAAGCATATACCATGGTTTATTTCATAACAATAGTAACAATACCAATCGCACGATTTATACCGAGGTCACACTCCACCGGTATCCGGCCGTCCGTTTCCTTTATTCCCCATAATTTTAGTGCACTTTTAATGTTGTATCATTTTCGAAAGAATTGGGCTGTTACATCTCTTAAAAATTTTTGGAATTTTTAGACTCCTTACTTAGGGTAAGAGTGTAAATCAGATGGAAAATGGGTTTGTGTGAAATTTCACCATTTAATCCGTAGATGTACAGCCCGTCATTTGATTTAGTCGGAAAAATTTTGAGATTGTTATGAAATTTAACGTAGAATTTAAGAAAAAATTTTCAAAGGTTTTAAGGTCATGTGTGAAAATTTAAGAAAATTTACGAAGAATTTGGAGAAAATTTGCTAGATTTCCAGAATTTCCGTAATATTTAGTACATTTTGGTAAAAATTTGATAAATTTTGGTAAATTCCCGGTTTAGTAAAAGTTTTCGATAAATTTTAGTAATATTTTGGTGAGTATCAATAAATTTCGGGGCAGAAGGGCGACTTGGTGTTGTCCGATATCCCTATGTACGCAAGAAACGTGAAAAACGTCGCTCCTTCTCCCTTATTTTCCGGAGATATTTTGAAGTTTTCCCTTATGGGCTAAATTATCAAAATGAGGTCTGGATTTTTTGTGAAACTCCTTTTCTTATTTACGTCGCGTGAATTTGTCTTCTATCTATACATACATTCTCGTTTATACAAAATTACATTTTACTTTATATGACAATAATTCACATATGTACATACTTTAGTGGCACGTACCTCGAGAGATTTGGTTGCATTTGGTCACCCCCGAGAAAGGGTCCGGGCTGCCAGAGTACCTGACCCAGGAGTTCCCAGCAAAATCATAAGTGTTTTCCAAAGTTTCCTTAGATCTGTAGCTTTGGTAGAAAGAGAAATTTTATTTCATATGTCTTGCGTTTCGGTACTAGATTAGTTTGGTTTGGGTTGTTTCCTACTAACATTGCTTCCAGCTCCAAATAATATTCCTTCCGAAATTTTGCATCGCTGTGTTCTGCGCACTCTCGCTACCGCTCGCTGCCACTAGACCTAGTTGGGCTCCTTCGTAATTTCCGGTTTGCCTACGCAATAACCTATCATCTTACAGTGCCGTCCCCGCTCTATTTTCACACGTCTTGGTGTAGCCCTCAGTGTGTTAAGCGCCTTAGCTCGGCGTCCCTAACTAAACGGCTCACCCACTCATGCAAGTTACGCCGACAATATTGCGACACCATCGGCTCGTCAAACTGAGGCCTTTCTTGCCATTCCATGTGTGGTTCGTCCCGTTCCCACGCGTCTGCACTGTGGAACGCGACCGGCCAGGAAGGCATATACACGTTATGGAAGGTGTCGTGCTGCCGTCGGTGGTTGGCCATCAGTTGCTTGAGCTCGGCCGTCCAGGACAAAGCGTCCTGATTGG
Source organism: Trileptium ribeirensis (assembly GCA_030248225.1). Classification (NCBI taxonomy): domain Eukaryota; kingdom Metazoa; phylum Nematoda; class Enoplea; order Enoplida; family Thoracostomopsidae; genus Trileptium; species Trileptium ribeirensis. The sequence continues at coordinate 7,100 of JASANE010030026.1, read as the reverse complement.
TGGCAGCCCATCGGGGAGCCGGCGGCGCTATAACGATAGCGGTGGTAGGTGCGACTCGGCGCGAAAGTACACCCAAATGCCGCTTGAATTTCCGAAAGGCGGCGTTCGGCAAGGCGGCGTGGAGCTGCTCCATTGGTGCCTTGCGGTAGACGTATTGGAACCCGCCGAGGATGATGATGCAGTTGGTCTGCGGGGTTAAGATCGCGTTGGCCAACTGCAATAGGCGCACCATGGTTGATCCAGGCCACCCATTGACGATCCACTTGTTCTCGGTGGCCATTTCTAGTATTGGCAACGCCAGGGCGTCACCTACTATGACTGTCTTGGGCCAGCGGACGTGACCGGTAGCACGGTAATCCCGTACTTCCTCGAGTAATCGGCCCATGACGTTGTGGCAGCGCGTCGGGGCTTCCTGCTGCTGCAGCTGTTGGTTGGTACGCCCGACGCCCCAGAAAGTGTCCGTGGTGGCCTCCAATAATTGTTCATTGTCGGTGAGTTGCAGAATTCGCGCATATTCCGGTATGGCGAACTTACTAAGGAGGATCGGCCGCATGATATGTTCGAGGAGCGGCTTGAGGCGGGCCTGGGTGACACCGTCGATGAGCTCGTTCTTGAGTTCCCGAGCTCGCGTTTTAAGTTGTAGCGGAGTGCCGGTCATGAGCAGTAGCTCTCGGACGGCATCAGTCAGTTCCAGCAGCGAGAGCACCTGTACCTGGTAGTGTTTCTCGACGGTCGACAAAGTGTTGCCGTCGTGCGCGAATGGGGTCGGTGCCTCGTGCATGTTTGATAGTTCCGGCCATTCGGTACCGTGAGATAAAAAGGTCACGTATGGCTTGGTTAAATCCACCCGATACGTTGGGATCGCCGGAAGCTGGAACCACGTCGATTCGGGTGGGGCAAATGGCCCACTTAACGATGCGCGTCCGCTGGATCGCCTCCGAGTCTGCTCGGCTTCGTCGCTGCGTTGCGGTTGCGTGGTGTCGGCCATCTGCAAGAATAAACTCAAATAATTTTTTTTTTTTTTTTTTTTTTTTTTTTTTTTTTTTTTTTTTTTTTTTTTTTTTTTTTTTTGTTTTTTTTTTTTTTGTTGGTTTTTTTGGTTGGTTGGTTGTGGTTTTGGTTTGGTTTGGTTTTGGTTTTTCTTCTTGCGGTTCGTTTTTTTGGTTTGGTTTGTGGGTTTTGGTTGTGGCTGGTTTTTGGCTGTGGCGGTTTTTTGGTTGTCTGTGCGGGTTTTTTGGTGTTGGGGGTTTTTTGGTTGTGGCTGGTTTGGTGTTGGCTTTTTTCTGTTTGGGTGTTTTATGTCTGTTTGTGTGTCGTTTTATAATATTCGGGTTGTCGTTGCGTGGGGTCGCTCTCTTTCGCTGATCGCTCGCTGGTTAACTTTTATACTCTGCTCTACCTACACGCTGGCTCGTACCTGCTACGTTGTGCGTGCGTCTTACCCCTTGCAAATGGTCAATTTGTTCCCCCCCTTTTTGTTTGGATTCGTACGGCCTTACTCTTGCCAGGGCTCAGCTTGGTTGTATAGTTGAGCTTCGCCCATACGCCAGAATACGTCCGTGCGCCGGATTAATTTTTCAGTCCAGTCGCACAATTGTGGCCAGAACGGCGGCGAAACCACTGGTTCGGGCCATCGCTGACGCTCTTCGCCCTGGTTAAACGGACCGATTGCGTCCCAGGCCTCAGTTCCCTTTAGCGCCGCAGGCCACTCAGGCATGATGACGCTCATGAGCGCCTGGTGCCCATCCACCATTCGCGTCCTCCGTTCGGTCAGCTCGTTGAACCACGCCGTGCTATCGTACCGGAAATCGTCCCAGTGTGGCGCTGGTCCGGTGATGACGACGGCCGAGTCTGCCCGGAGCCGTCGCTCGAGCACCATGAGGTGGCGCTTGATCCGCTTGAGATAGGCGCCTGGCGAGAGCGCCTTGTTTGGCAGGTTCCAAACATCCCGGTAGCCGCCGATGATGACGACGCAGTCCGTTTGCGGCGTTAGGAACGCGAGCGCCCAATGGATCAGCGAGATCATGCTGAGTCCGGGCCGTACAAACGTGATACGATTGTAGTCGTCGGCCACGTCCAACAGCGGCAAGGCACGCTCGTCGCCGACGATGATAGTCCGCGGCCACCGCACAAAACGGTCGCGGTGGAACGATCGGATGTCGCATAGTAGATGTCCCAGCGCGTTATGGTATGCCGGTTGGTCGGCCCCGCACTCGCTCCGGTGGACACCCGTACCCCAAAAGTTGTCAAAGGTGTCGTTGAGGAGCGGCTTATGGCCCGAATCATATAGGTCGTCCCAATAATCGAGGTCCTGGAACTTAGCCAGGAGAATTGGGCGCATGACGTGGACCTGGTATGATCGGAGCCATCGTCGAGTGTTGGCCGGCAGCGAGCGGAGGAGGGCTACGCTGCGTAGTTTAACCTCCGTCGGTGACATCCGTTGATCCAAAATAGGGGCGATCGCCGAGACGAACCCCAATAGATCCAATATGGTGATGTAGAAATGCTCGGTGACGCTGCCGAGCTGGCGACCGTTGTGATTAAAGCCACCACCGTGGAGATAGTGTTCGTTGGCCAGCGTGTATTGATTGGATCGCTTGACCTCGACCGCATCCCAGAAGCGTGAGCTGCTCATGTGGCTTCGGGGAACGGCCGGGTAACGGTGCCCATCGCACACTGCAGGCTCATGTAGCACTCCTTGTGGCAGGCGAGGCGCATGGAGATCGTTCTGGCTGTAGCTGCGACGCATCTAAAATGGAGGAAGCACAGGTAAATTTACATGGTATGGATGAAAATTAGGTCTGCCTTAACTTTCATCCTTATTCTGGGTTTTGCGGGGGAATTGGGTTCCATCTCGGGGTACGTGCCGTTAGGTCGGGTAGTTTAGTCCACTTGCGGATCTGACTCCTCGGATTCAGATTCCTCGTGGGGTGGTGGTCGAGGTATGCGCTGTCGCCAAGCGGCGGGGTGCAGTTCTTGACTGGAGGGGTAGCGGGGGAACGTGGTTGGTGGCAAAGTTCCGCCAGGAGAGCGTTTTCCTGTTAAAAGTGGTCTTGGAGTCAGTATTGGTGCGCTGGTCATTGAAGTGGTGACACTTGTGGATTGTGCGCGTGTGGCAGAGGCTAGTCTAGTTGAGGTTCCCTCAGTATCGACAGCGGTTGTCTCTGGTTCCTGAAAAGTCACACGTCTAGGCCTACGTAAGGCGTCCTCGACTTCCTCGTCCGATGCGGCGCCATAAGGCCTAAAAACCCGGTCCCTAGCTTGTCGATGTAAAAGGTGCCTAGTTGGGGCCGTTGCATGTGTGGTACTGAGTCGTATTATTCCCGAAGAAGTGGTAGTGGCAGTGGTGCGTACCAACTCGGTAATGGTTACCGTGGATGGTCCCGGTTGTGCAGTGCTTGTAAACTGGATAGTTGAGCTACCTCGAGCCGACACTATTTGTTTTCGTTGGGTGGCCCGTCCGACAAGGCCCTTTCCTCGCTCTTCTGACGGTGTTCGTGTGCTCCTTTGCTGGCTCGGCGGTGCTCGGGCGCGAGGAGGGGTACTTAGTGTTACTGCGCGCCCGGTTCCTCTCCGAGGTGCCAGTGCTTCGCTACTTGAACTTGCGAGTGTGAATTCACTAAATGAGTCAGAGGCACCCGGTTGCGTGGTAGGGGTCCTAGAACTGGTGCTGGATGTTTCCTGTCCTGCCTGGGCGCGTCGTTCGGCAGAGGACGGTTCCTGCGAAGTTTGACTAGTTAACTCGTCGTCTGCCTCAGCTGCTCTTACGTCTACTGTCGTGCCCTCTCCGGAGGTTTCCGACAGGTAACTGGACATTGGTGACCCTAGTGGTGGCTGAGTCATGGGTGCCTCGCGGAAGACCCATTGATGCGGAGACGTAGGCCAATTAGCGGCTACTGGTGGAGCACTATAAGGGCGCATTGTGGTATAGTCTCCTATGGTTTGGGTTGACATTTCCATTGGCACTCGCAATCGCGATGCCATAATATGTTCAGCTGGTCGTGATTGAAATAGCGGGTGGTCCTGCGCGGCGAGCATGATTGCGTAGCGTAGATCCCCTGAGGTGTATGGTCCTGGTACGACGATTCCTCCCGAAGCTCCGCGTGGCGTGGTGGATAGCGTGATGTCTGCTGGGTAGAAATGTTGTCCCTCGAGTATTCCAACACCTACTGTTGGTACACCAAATGGGACTTCCTCGCTGGTAGCCACTATTCTTTCCATCGTGGTCACGGGCACTGTATGTTGACCGTACTCTACCTGCGTATCTCGGCTACCAGGTTCTGGTATGTATGAGAAGGCTTCCTGACTAGTAACCTGCTCCTGCGATATTGGTGGCCATGATGGTTCTATTTCCCTATCCGGATCAGTTAGTGGGATCCGATTTCTGACCGTCCTTGGATTTTGAGGCTCGTAGTCGTCTGTCCGGTACTCAATATGTTCCATCGCTGCTTGCTCGGCTTCGATCTCAGCGTAGGTCCGACGGTATAAATTAGGGTCATTAGGGTCACCCATTTCTATGCTTTCCGTATCGGAACTGTCACTGACTGCTGTTCTTACGGTGCGCACTGCTACTTCGTCTACCGGCTCTATCTCGGTGACGAAATCCCTATCAGCGATAATACGTTGGGTCGCCTCAGTCAAACCTCGCTCTAGTACGGAAGCGTGTACCTGACCTAACCAATCTCCCACATTAGGTACTGGGTCTAATGCCCTAAAGCATGGCTTGGTCCTATTAATATGTACGACATGCGCTATACCTTCGGGGTTAGAGTGCATTCGTACGCGCATACACGGCGGGGTGATCCCTAATATCTCGTATGGGCCACACCATCGAGGCGTGAGTTTCCTGGATGTTCCTGGTGTAGTGTCATGTCTATAAACCCAAACTAATTCTCCTGTATGATAGCGTGGTTCGCGGGCTCGCCTATCGTATCTTAGCCGATTTAATTCCTGTGCTGCTTTCATTGATTGGTAAGCACGCTCCCTAATAGAAGCCATCCAGCGCTGCGCGTTGGCCCTATAGGAATGAGCTCCTGTGTATCCAGTGGCTGCGCTATGCGTGTCGTATTCTCCGGGCAACCTAGGATAAAATCCGTGCATTAGCAAAAAGGGTGGGTATTTCGTTGCTGTGTGTACCGAAGAATTGTAGGCCATGATGCAGAATGGTAGGGATACATCCCATGAGTGGTGATCATTTTGTGGTACACTCACTCGTAGTAAGTAGAGTAGTGTCCTATTGAATCTTTCAATTTCCCCATTTGCTTGAGGGTGGTAGGCTAAACTCATGTGTCGAAAGATTTGCATTTCCTGGCATAGCTCTTCGAACATGTGTGCTGTAAAGGCACCTCCTCGGTCAGAGTAGAGCTCCCTGGGAGCCCCGTACCTATTGACTACTTCATATAGGAATATATGGGCAGCTGTATGAGCGTCCTGGTGCCTTATTGGTATTGCTATTGCAAATTTTGTAAACTGATCTATGAATGCAATAACATAACGATTGCCTGCCTGTGACCTAACTTGAATATCCAGTATGTCCACAAATACACGGTACATTGGTTGATTTGCCAACGGAACCCTACCCAATCCTGTGGTTATCCGAGAAATTGGGTCCTTCGCGGACTGGCATAGAGTGCACCGCCTGATCCATTGCTGTACGTGTTCGGACATACCTTTCCAGTAATAAAACTGTTTTAATTTTGCTATAAGCCGGTCACGGCCAGGGTGTCCTCCATATAAGGTGTTGTGTTCATGTTTAAGGATCTGCTGTACGAGCGTGATAGGGACGCATAATTTGTAATTTATATCTCCGGGTTGCAACGGATGCATGTATAATATTTTGGTATCCGCTGCCAATTCAAAATAATGTGCGCGCATTTCTATTCTTAGCGCCCCTAATTCGGCTTTAGGCCGAGTTTTGTTGTAAAGATACCACCAAATTGGACCCAGTTCTGGGTCATTTCGTTGAATATATGGTAAGAGGCGTACTAAATTAAAATCTGGGAGATCTGAAAAGAATGGCAGATATATGTTCTCATGTGTGTCCTGTGCGTCCTCAATTCGGACGGTTGGCAGTATCTCGGTTTCGTAATGCATCATCAGTTTCATGAGCCTATCGAATTCTTGCTCGGTAGGTAGCGTGGTTGCTCTTAAACCCATCGCCTCTGATTCGGTGCGAAACGGTCTTTTAGGTCCCCGAGCCTGAGGTCTGCCGTCAGGACCCGAGATAGTGGTAGTACGGACCGACATCACTGGGGTTTCTCCTGGATCCATCCTAATTGGGATGGCACTTAACGTTGCTGCCTGCTGGGTCAGCGTGGCCGGGGGTACTGTAGTTATTTGCGTGTCAGGGACTAGCTGTGATGGGATTGCTTCGGGATTGGGTTGACCTGGAGGAGCCATCGGGCTCCCTGTTATAGGTGTCGGTGCACCGGTCGCAAGCGGTGTAACGGTGCGTACGGGATACGGCAGGTGCGATTGATCCCATGCTGCGCAGGTTGTTGGCGGGCGTGGTCCGGCGGGTCGTCCCCGACCCATCATGAGGATTTCGTAAGTGTCACCTAATTCCCCGATTGCAGACGGGTCGTATCTAGGGTCGCGTGACAGAGCATCTGCATTGCCATTTTCCTTGCCTGGTCTATATAATATTTCGAATCCCCCGAATTCAAGTAATAGCTCGCTCCGCCATTGGGACAAGCGTGAGTTTCTGGGTGGTTTATCAAAAAGAGTTTTGAGTGGTTTGTGGTCGGTCTCAACATGGAATTTGTGCCCTACTAAGTAATGCTTGAAATGTAATGCGGCCCACCTGATAGCGAGAGCTTCGGTTTCTATTGCGGGATACCTGCGCTGATAATCAAGGAGGGCCTTACTAGCGCATGCAATGGGTTTGATTCCTTGCTTAGTCTTCTGGGATAATACTGCACCCATTGCATATCCGGAAGCGTCCGTTTGCAGGATGAACGGTTGCGTGAAATCCGGGTGAACTAGGACCGGTTCATCTAGTAGTGCTTGTTTCAATTTCTTAAAGGCTTCCTCGCACCTAGGGGTCCATTTGAATTCCATGTCTTTGCGTTTTAGCTCATTTAACGGCTCACAGATGTCCG
>JASANE010030023.1:0-27721 GCA_030248225.1 Trileptium ribeirensis | reverse complement strand
CTTATGTGGTGTTCGTTCAGTTACGTATTGCTGAAATCAGGAGAAGATTATGACATTTGTGCTGTATATTCGACAACCTAACATCGATCCACACCAAAAAATCAATTGGTTTATGCCTGATTAGACTTGTGATATTTAGGGCGCTTTAATTCTTAACTACCGATGAGCCTCCAGTACTGTTACAGTTCAATCCCCACGTTAATTTATTAAATTATAGTATTTCAGCGAAAACTAAACGTACAAATATAAATAATATTAATGCTTTGTATTCTTGTATTAGGAAAACATTCAATTTTCTGTTTCTAGCAGGAATTTGCATTAAATCCAGGAGTCTGGTGCTTGTGTCCTAAAATATTTTCGTCAAATTCTACCGCAAAACCCCGGTATATATAAAAATTATTCACGACATATTGTGTTATATTTAAATTAGCAATTGGCCATGTAAACCTTGTAGGTTGCCGTATAAATTCAAAAAAATTTAACACTAAAACGAATAAGGTTTGTTTTTATTCCTCCACTGTAAAATGCGTGCTTTCCGACTTGTCGCAACATACACTTCATATGTGTCCATAGGGACAGGGGTATTGGAGTTATCCCCCCTAACAGTCGGACCCTCCCCAAAGTTATATTTATCCCCCTAAACCACCACGCACCCTGAAGGCTGTATTAGTCCCCGGCTCCCTTTCCCGCGGTTCATGCTTGCGCGCAAAGTTTTAGCAAAAATTCAAAAAACATAGAGTGAAAAATGAAAAAAATTTGGTAAAATTGCACTGGGTAAAAAATAGGGGAAATTTAAAAACAAATTCCGACAATTTACTCCCGCCCGTCAAACCACCCTAGGATTCACTTCTATTTCGTTCACTCATTGAGTTGTTATCAGCTTTCCAATGTTTGATAGTTCTAGACAAGGGCTATGTGTTGGTACGGTACCCACAGCTGAGTCGTTTATGGGCTCGAACCTTGCCCCAGAGAGTAGCCAGTACCTTCATGTAACACACACTTTTGCACATGATCAGTAGTGTTAATAATAACCTTCAAAGTGACTATATGGTTCCTTTAGTTGGGCGCAGAAAAAACTCAGGACTACCTAGGTCATTCCGAAGTCACCAATATAGATTTACAATTTGGGAACTTTCTACACTTGAAAATAGGCCATACAACTGGTACGGCCAATGGCGGCAGTCAAGCTTATAGCTTGTGCGGCTTCCCGAGACGGGCCAAAAACATTTCACATGCTCACACCCCTGTGTCCACCCTAACATTATTAAGAGCGATGGATACACGTATTTTTCAGTCTCGAGACTTGCTGCAACTTTGATACATATCGAAGAATTTGTTTGTGCGATAAGTTGCAATTTACAAGAAATCTTTATCAGGAAATGGTACCTTTCTGCTTGAATCTTACCCCGTATAGTAATTTTAAGAGTGTTGCTATTACTCATCAATTAATTGACATAAAGTGGCCCACAACAGAGGCAAAATTATCCACCGACGGACAGCAATCTAAATGGTTTTTATGCCTCGTATGGCGGGCGCATTATATTCAGTTGTCAAGATGAGACAAATGAATTTTTTACAGGTAATTTGCACAAAATCAGACGGCTGAATTTATTTAAAAAACTATTTAGTTTATTTCTAAGAAAGAAAGATACATGACATATTGATGCTATATAAACTACTGTTGTCATCTATTTATTTCTTCTAGAAGAAGAAACTAAATGTCAAAATCACTGCATGACGAAATGGAATACGAACTAAAATTTTTGGTTACAACAGTTGTTTGTTTTGTTTGTCTGTGTGTATCTGGTGTATGTTCGTTCATGGATATATGTGAGTATCTGTCTATACGCGGCGAACGTTTGCATTTTAACAGCACAAACCGTGTTTAGTCTAAGTTTAATGAACAATGCATTAGCAAATGCAACAATGTAGTAATTAATGTAGTACAACAACAGGAATTTAACATGATGTTTCGTTGTATGTAGCAAAGTGTTAAGGATGTCATCTAACCCAACGACAGATGTATAAACAGTTATATCTAGATATCATCACTACTTACTTACAAAAATTTTAATCGATTACTTGCATATTCGCCGTCAGGTCTAAGGCACTCAGATTCAAGACAACCATGGTACGGGAGCATGTGACAGCCATGGTACAGATATTAGCTTCGCTACGTTTTGTATTTGGCATCGAAGTCACGTTCGAATTACGAAAGGAATTCACAAAACTAAAAATATTTTCCTAAGTACCGAAAAATGAGTCACTCAAGATGGCTATGCTTTGAGGCATGTAGCGGACCATACTGATAAGAAATTAAAATTTTGACTTTGCTATATGTTGTTCTGGCATTAAAATTTTTGATTAATATCATTTGATTCTTTAAAAAAAATTTAATAACTCAACCTTATACAAGTCAATTTTCCAAAATTAAAAACATTTTCATATAATTTGAGAATTGATTTCGAAAATAAGGACATTTTGTTACTGTATAAAACTATCATTTCTGGTGAAAACACCGTTATACAAAAAGGTACGAAAATTTTGAGTTTGTACTTCACATATAATAATACTAAGTTCCTATTTCCAAGTATCATAAAAACTGAACTATAATGATGTGTAGCGATGCATGCCCTGGAAAACAAATTCCCTCATGTGATGAACTACTGTGAAAATCATTTCATAGTGGGAAAATGTAACTGTTTGCGTCATCTACAGTTATTTACTGGTTTATTGTGTACGTTATTTGATGTCTCTATCATAAACAACCTGTATGTATGTTGTTGTTTATTCCTGTATGAACAAAATACATACTGTAGTGTAACTGTTGGCTGTTTCGTATGTGTGGTGTGTAATGTATGTATAAAATCATTCTAAAATATATTGTTGTTGAAATCTTGGAGATTTCCTGTATATTAGTGTGAGATTTGTAAGTGCCATAGAAACGTGGCTAGACATGAAAATCTGGTCAGGGGGATGACTGTATCAAAATGGGATTTTGATGATAAATGCCATAGGACACGTTATAACAATTTTGGCATCAAATGGCCCACCCGTTAAGAAGTTACGGACCTCATCCACTAGGTCATTTCTGGTAATAAGAAATCATTTAGTTCTTGGAAATTATAATTGTAAGAGAGTTTTAAAACAACTCAAAATTTTACAATTGTATGCCAGGGCTATAGTTTGGTTGCATATCGAATTTGAGTGTAGCCCCTGGGTGCCTTAACTGTTACACTTTCACTAGCGGATTGTAAGTGTATTTCTGCTGAATTTTCTTGAAAATCTTAAAATTTGTTTTGAGTTAAGGGTTCCGAGAATTTTATAAAAAGGGTTTCTCTAACGCAAAAATTAAAACTTATGTTAGAGAGCCAATTTTACAATTCTAAGAATTCATAACCCAGTTGGCAAGAATTATATTAAAAATTAATGGGTTAGAGAGATTTCAGAACTACGTTTGTTTTGAGTTCCAAGAAATCGGTTTAGATAGTTTATTTAAGCGGTTGCGCGATTAGACCGGGGCCTCCAAAGCTGCGCAATCAGGGTAGGTACGGTTAAGCCGTGTATGTGCTTTATATGAGTGTTATTTGCATTGTGTTGTATTGTATTGGAAGAAATAAACCATAGTTGTCATAAGTAGTGACACATTAAGACCCTAAGAATAAGTTAATAAAACAGCCTTGGAAATCGCATTGGAGTATCGTGTAGTAACGTGCAGTTAGATTGTGTGTAATCTACGGTGAGACTAAACACCCCTAGGACCACGTAGGCTACATTTTGGTGCCGCAAGCCTGTGAAAAAAATAGCTTATGCAGATAATGCTTCGAATACATAGAGTTATAGCTAACACTCAAACTTAGCGAGACATTGCTACAAGAAACTTAACTTAAAGAAACTTAAGGTGATTATTAGTAATTTATCACTTTGATGGGGAAATAAAAAAAAATTATTAATTAAGGTTCAGCAACACTTTTATCTGAATCTAGTTAAAAGTTGTACTATGGTTGATCATACCTGTCAGATAGGTTTTTTCTAACGTTTACAACAAAATTTATTACAATTGGTTATATTGCAATTATTCTTGGCAAAATTCGGGGTAAAATTATTAAAACAAATATATATAGTTATGCATTTATGCACGTGTATGCCTCCATAGGTGTAAGTATTCTAAATGTGGGCCGACCTTGATATCCAGCGATTCAAAAACTACTGTAACTTACCTTGCGGATAGATATGTGCGTCGTATGAGTGTGGAGATGTATATAGTCTTCGTTGCGTATTAATATATAACCATGATAAATTTACTTATTTTGTAGTAATGAAATATATAATTCTTTTCGGTATGTCTATAAGTAGGTTAATATGTGTCTTTATATGTTTTGTATGTATTTCATGTGTATATACTGTGGAACGATTTTGGAAAGTGGATCATGTGTATTACGCAGTAACTCAACATCATCGCCGACATAATCTGCGTCATCGAATTGACCCAACCAAAGAGCGACGAACATTTCAATCACTTTCAAGGCGAAACCCCATTGTCAGATCGACTGTGTAATTGCTCCAACACCTTACCAAATGCCCCAAAATTCTTCTATAATATTGTATCAACCAACGCCAAATGTAATATCGGCGGACGTGTATGTGTGCGATGATCAAATGTGAGACGATGGTGTTCGGATACATTTATGTGGTGTTTTCGATCTATGTATACGATTATAACGAAATTGGTAATGGTAACTTACGGTGATGATAGTGAAACACCGTAATTATGAACATTTGAACATCCTCTTGGAACATTATTCAAAGAACTATCTTCAGAAGAGTATTAATGTAAAACAATAATCAGACAGTTTGTATCGATTAATATGATTGCACAACTAAATAAGTATAAATGTTTATATGTATAGATAGTTTTTAAATGTAGCCTACGTGATCCTAGGGGTGTTTAGTCCCACCGTAGATTACACACAATCTAACTGCACGTTACTACAACAAATTAAAAATTTTACACTCAATAAACATATAAACGGCTGAACCGACTCACCCTGATTGCGTAGCTTCTGAGGCCGACTGAGGCCTTGATCTAACTGCGCAACCACTTAAATAACTTTTCTAAACCCTATTTCTTGGAACTAAAAAGAAACCCAGTTCTGAAATCTCTCTAACCCGTTAATTTTTAATATAATAATAATTAAAATAAATAAAAATAAATAAATTAAAATTTAATATAATATTTTTGCCAACCGGGTTATGAATTCTTAGAAGAGTAAAATTCGCTCTCTAACATAAGTTTTAATTTTTCCGTTAGAAAGACCCTTTTTATGAAATTCTCGGAATCCCTAAATCAAAACAAATTTTAAGATTTTCAAGCAAATTCAGCAGAAATACACTTACATATACGCTAATGTAAGTGTAATAGTTAAGGCACCCAGGGGCTACACTCAAATCCGATAAGCATACATGAGGGGGAGGGGTAGAGGCCCCCACGGGGGGGTCGCGGCCATCCCAGGGGGGGTAACCCCCCCTGGCCGGCCAAATTTGTCTAGGGGGGTCGATCTCGTGAGGACCTTTTTTTTTGGTCCTCGCAGCCGTTAATACTATTATTAACCCAATATGAGATGGAAATGGAGGATATAAAAACGTCTGTTTTCATCGTTACGTGGTTTACTAAAAAGGAAATTGCCCAGCCTTCCACATTCCTTGATTGCAGCAGCCACGTTTCACAAAACTGTTACCGACCATATTCATTCGTTTGTTAAAACGGCTTCGTCTTAAAACCATTTAATTTAGCCGTGTGCATTTGTGTGGTTTTCACTTGTACCGATGAAGAAAGACTAAATATACACGTTTATATTTAGTCTTAAACGATTTATCCACAGAACTACTTTACTTTTAGCGACCAAACCCAATCTAAAAGAATGCCAAAAGATTGATAAATCGTCCCCTGTGACTTTTACTTTAGATTTGGTGGGTTTGGTGGATACTAATTCTGCTGCAATTTTAAATCTTTTAAATTTAAGCTTTAAAAGCGAGAAAAGAAGAGACTGCCGGAATGGAAGCAAATGCGTCTTGTTATTTTCGTTAAAATTTTTGTATTTTCGTTATTAATCTCTTGAGATGAATAATAGCTTTAGCAACGAAATTGTTGATAAGACCGCATGCTTCCACAACGAAGTTTCTATAGCGCCAAAAACTGCTATGCTTTTATTTCAGGGAATGACGTCGTCAACAAAAAGCTTTCCACAAATTTATGCTGCATATGCACCACTAGCAACAAGCAGGCACAATTTGCGCAAGTTTTTGCACTAAGGTCAAGCTTTAAAACTCGGACAGCGGTCAAGTCACCCTTAGGGGAGGGGGTGCTGCGCACCCCTAAGGGGGGTAAAACCAGCCGGGCCTTTCGGCCCGGGGGGGGGGGGGTGCTGAGCACCCCCGGGGGGGGTTACCCCCCCTGGCCATTCGGCCTCGGGGGGGGGGGGGGGGCCGGACCTCAGGGGGGGGTAACCCCCCCTGCCGGCATGTATGCCGATAAGTAAGCAAACTATAGCCCCGGCACACAAATTGTAAAATTTTAAGTTGTTTTACACTCTCTTAAAGTTATAATTTTCAAGAATAAATTAATTATTATTAGCAGAATTGACCGAGAGGGTGAGGTCCGTAACTTCTTAATGGATGGGTCAATTGAAGCCAAATTTGGTATAGATGATCTACAGTGTGCCCTATGAGATTTGGCATTAAAATCCCATTTTGACCTAGTCATTCCCCTGACCAGATCTTCATGTCTTGCCAGGTTTATGTGGCACTTATAAATCTCACACTAATATACAGTAAATCTCCAAGATTTCAACAACAAAATATTTTAAAGTGATTTTATACATACATCACACGTCATACATACGAAGCAGCCAACAGTTACACTACAGTAGATATTTTGTTCATACAGGAATAAACAACAACATACATACAGGTTGTTTATGATAGAGACATCAAATAACGTACACAATAAACCAGTAAATAACTGTAGATGACGCAAACAGTTACATTTTCCCACCATAAAATGATTTTCATAGTAGTTCATGACATGAGGGAATTTGTTTGCCAGGGCATGCATCGCTACAGATGCTTGAAAAAATATCATTGTAAAGCAGAAAGCAGAGCCAGAATTAGACCTTTTAATGACCAGCTATGTAATTATTTTAATTACAATATATTTCCGCCATAAATTATAATTCAGAAAAGAATTAAAATTCGTCTGAACCAGCCACAACGCAACCTTCCGTTTGACATAGCCAAAAGTAGTAAGATGCAGAACTAGGGGACTACATCTTTGCGGCAAAATACAATAACTTGTTTTCTTTCTTTTCCATAAAGGTGTGGCACTAGTTCAGAAATTGCGTATTTTTTCTCGAATTTAGTGCACTAAAGACCCAACGCTAGTTGGAATAACTCATGGTCATAATATCTTTACTGATGAATTTCATGAATTTTCTATCGCTAAATTGCCATTTTTAAGGTATTTTATGAAAATATCCAATTCACCTTAGCTTTAAGATCCTGTTTTGGCCCAAGTCATCTTTACGGACCAGAGGTTCTATCGCTAGAAAAAAAGAACAGCTTAAAGAGAAAGCTCTCCGATCTTAGGATTAGGCTCAGTAAATACTCATATAAGGATCGTAACCTAGGCTAAGGCTCAGCTTTAGTGTATCGAAGACGGTATAGCATTCATTTCACTCCCGCTCATACAAGTTACGTTCTACCAGTTTGTACTGTATGCAACTAGTATCTTCAAATTAACAAGGTTTCAGAGCAATTGGTTAAAAGTAGCCGCTAATTTTTTTAAACAAGCGCATATAATTGCTGTATACTGAATTTGGCTAAACACAACCGTGAATAATTATTACACTATCTTCCCGCCCACGAACCCCCATCTCTAAGCTGTTCTTTCTTCTACATATATATGCTTTATTGAAGATTACTGTGAAGGTTTATTGTACAGGTGTGCCTATTGCTTCAACTTGTGATATAGGTTACTTTCTATACCTGAAGTTTCCAAAATTTTTGTTTGCGAATTTCCCGTTTTTCTTCATTTCCGCCTGCTTTTTCAGATCAAAATAACCTTTTTAGCACTCCATTTTAATTGTTCACCAGATAACAAGACTGAGAACAGCATCGGATTACATAAAAAATAACATATGGACCAATCATACATTAGCAACTCGAGGGTGGAGGGGAAACGCGCAAGGGTGGATACTCTGTGGTCAGTGGCTATTTCAAAATTCAAAGTTATGTTTCCTGAGCCCGCTTCAAAGACTGATAAAAACAATAATATGGCAGACATACGGCCATATGAGTGAATGTGTAATAAAAATACCGCAAACAATACAAAAAATAGTCATAGTTTCTTAGTAGCAACAATAACATATTATGATAGGATAATTTTGTTATAAAAGCGCTTACCAAACTAATTAATTGTATTTTTAAAATCTTTTTTATTAAAAAACGGCAATTTCAAGTGACTGACGTTTTAACGCAATCTGTATGAGCCTCTCTATAAGTTAAATGTTTCCTAACGTTTTGTCACATCCGCCAAGCTGTAAATATATTTTCGACTAATGTCATACTGTACGTTTAATGCTGCCACCCAAAGCTTGCTTTCCTGCAGCATAAGTTGTTTAAAGACATTTTTGAATGTTTTTATTTCAATTAATTCCAGATTTATGCCCGTTTCATTTAATTCGGTTTTGTGGTTGTAAATATCCGCAAGATTTAAATGCATTGCAAGGGTTTAATCTTAGCTTAATATGATGAAGTTTATATGTTATCAAGATTCCATGCAACAAGGTGAAATGCAAAACCTGTGAAATGATAGGCTGCAACATTGATTTCGTCTTTTGTAAAACTACCTGTCCGTCTCTCAGCTGTTACGTGAAAACAGAGGCATTACAAATCAGACAGTAGAAGAACGATCCCACTCTATCATCTTTAATGGCAATGAATAAAATTTGAGCAACTGTCAATATCTTCAGGAAAAAATTATCATTTCGTCTTAATATAGTTAAATTAGCAACATGTAATACCACTGCCGCGAAAGTACAACTTCTTCCATAAAACATTTTCGTAGTCCTAAAGCAAGAATTAACCCAAATTTTTGTTCTGATCGTTGCGGTTCAACTGCTCTCATATAAATTGTCCGGTGTCTACGCATAGTCTGACACACTCGTTTAATCCAGCCTTTGCAGTGAAACTTCTGTTATATCATTGTTTTAGCACTAATACATGACCGACACGCACTACTGCTCCAATCGTTGCGGAACATGTTCGGTCCCTGTCATATAATAGTTATCCTATCATATAACGATTTAAACCCATAAATCAGAGCTTCACACACACTTTTGTTTTAATCGGTGCCAGACAATTACTTTTTATATTATTTTCCTAGCACGAGTGTAATCACCGCGGCAGGGTTACGGGATCCATTCCCCTCCTTCCAATTTTCAGCCTGCGGTATTCCATCTAAATATTAAAACCCAATTTTGTCACTTTCTATCGCACATTTTTCTGCCAATTAACAGTTTTTCTCGGACCCTCCCTCACTTTTTGCCTTTTGGTTTTGTTCCTCTGACACAACTGAAGACATACATTAGATGCAGAATTATCCTCATGATTTATGAAACAAGCATTTGTATATAATATCCACATACTTCATGCAGAGTTAGAGTGCATTAGTATGCATTAGCTGTTATTTAGTTACGGACTTGGACACGAGCAAATTTGGTCTATGAAGTGAGGATATGTCTCAATCAAAAGAACAATAAAAGGGAAATTGTGTGTTAACAAACAATTATACATAGTGTCCAAATACTTCGTGCAGAGTTAAAGAGCTGTCATTAAACTGCGCACTTGGACACGAGCAAATTTGGTCCATGAAGTGAGGATATGTCTCAATCAAAAGAACAACAAAAGGAAAATTATGTGTTAACAAGCAATTATATATAGTGTCCAAATACTTCGTGCAGAGTTAAAGAGCTGTCATTAAACTGCGCACTTGGACACGAGCAAATTTGGTCCATGAAGTGAGGATATGTCTCAATCAAAAGAACAACAAAAGGGAAATTATGTGTTAACAAGCAATTATATATAGTGTCCAAATACTTCGTGCAGAATTAAAGAGCTGTTATTTAATTACGCACTTGGAAGCGAGCAAATTTGGTCTATGAAGTGAGGATATCTCTCAATCAAAAGAACCACAAAAGGGAAATTATGTGTTAACAAGCAATTATATAGAGTGTCCAAATACTTCGTGCAGAGTTAAAGAGCTGTCGGTAAACTAGGCACTTGCACGCGTGCAAATTTGGTCTCTAAAGCGAGGATATCTCTCCACCAGAAGGCAAACTAAATTTAAATTATGCGTCAACACGAATGGTATAGTAGTGGCTTTACTTTATGATATATAGATTGAAAAACATACTTTCTGATAAAATAAAAAAATAGTATTTTATAATTAAAAGAAACCCAACAATCGCATGTTATTTTGTACAAATTATATATATAACACTAATACTGCTACATAGTAAGCTTCAAACACTATACTACTATAGATATAGTATACATAGTTTTACTGTTTTTACGAATGAAACAAAGTTTAATTATAACATCTAATTTATAATCACACTTTATAACATTATAGTATTGATATAGATAAAACATTTTAACACGACAAAGTCGGTAAAGATGTAAAATAAATGTGACATGATGTTTGTATGATGAATTTATTAACAATATACATATATGATCATGTGTATTTGTGTATATATCGTAAAACATAACTATAGATTGAAGCACATTATACGGGTATGCAGATAAAGTATAAAATAAAACGATTTCTCAAGCTCAAGATGGATGTGGCCGGGAGAGAATGTAGACGAGGTCGGTCGTTTACATTCATTTTTTGTAACCCTATCAGGTAATTTTTTGAAGGTTGTCAGTACAAAATGAGCGGGCCATTTCTGTTCACCCTTCTTACGACGCCCCTGAAATATAATAATATATAAATTAAAAGATAAACATCTAATATACGCGTTCGTTTCTTCCTTGTCCAAAAATAATTAAATCCCAGTGTCGACGAAATGCGGTGAACTTTGAAATGTAGTCTGGAAGTGCAGCTATTGCAAACATGAAACAAAATAATTCCAAAAGTTTTGCTGCAATTTACAATACGACGTGCTGTTTGTGCTAGTAACTTGCAGTCATGATCCAATGGCTTCATTCTGAGGTAGAAATTTTACTGTCCGTCAATACTGCTACAGCAATAAATTATGCTGCATAATACGATGGTGCTGTTAGTGCTAGAAATTTGTGCAATCAAGATAAGATAAGATTACAGCATTTTGAGGAGGAGTTTATAATATTTACGATGTAAACTATGTAATTCGTGGAATTATGTTACAACGCTAACAATTCTGTAACAGATGGAGGCATTCCGCTATTTTTTTTGTTTTGGTTCGTTTAAAGCTACACGTCCCCAACTAGAATATCATAGATATATTTCTACCTTTTCAAGAGCAGGGGTCAAACAACACAATGTTTTAGGCTAATTACAGCTTGATTTGCTATCATCGTTTGTAGGTAAGTTGAAAACAAACCGGTTTAGCTGTAATTTTTACTGTAGGTACTATCTAAGAGCTTACATGCATAAGTAATATTGCTTTGACAAACGTACAAGGAAAAGAACCGTGTAGATTATAATTTTAGTGTCAAATCTAAGCAAACTTTGTTGGGTCTTTTCGGGTATAGCAGAGAGTCAGAACTAATCGAAGTGAATGCATATTGTGTATACCACTCAAACGACATTAGCGAGTTCAGTCGATTGGAATAACTCAAATCGCTTTCAGACCATAAGTTAAAAAGTTATGCCCATTTTAGTAAAGATCTAAGGCTTAGCTTTAGCTTAAGCCGTTAGCCCATGAATCTAACAGATTTTGACTGATTGATATGTTTGGAGAAGTTAGTAAATGCTTAAATAGTTGAAAACTTCGGGTTTGAACCATAGAAAAGTTAAATTTTACTCAAAAATGAGTTAAGGTAAAATAAGATAATAATTAATTGGTAGGTTTTGGGCCATAAGAAAACTAAATTTTATGCAAAAATGATTTAGGGAAAATAAAGATAAAATATACTTAAGCGATGGGTTCGGGCCGCAGTACAATGAAAGTTATCTAGAAGATAAACCTGCGTATAGCGCATATGTAAACTGAAATAGCATTGCTGCCAATTTTTTTCAGCTCATCTAAGCCGTCATGTCAATTGGTATCCCAGCGCTATAGATACGACGATTATAGCATTCTTCATCTGCATAGAGACAAAATGAATTTATCCATTTTTGAGCAATCGATATCTTGTTACACAAACTTCCGAACAGGCCATCAAATACCACATTTTTACCCATAAATAAATGCATTTTTTCGTTCATTTGAGATATGGACTTATTAAAAACGGTTCATAGCGAAATAAACACAGGCGCGCAGAGATTTTTCTTGAGCAAAACAAACTCAGAAACAAACACACAACGCATGAAATCAGATCGAAGACAAATGAACGAGGCAGATTAGGAAAAGTCTTGGCATCATAAATCACTTTTAATAATTTGCTTTAGGGTGTTATATATCTTTCGTTGCTGTTGTTTGATTGCTTAGCAAATTGTCCGGAGACCGTGCCCGGAGCTGAACCAAAAGCATCATTTCAGATACCAGAGTATGAAGAAAGACAAGAATTTCAACGTTACAATGGTCAGTAATAATCTAAAAAAGTTTGAGTATATAAGTTAAAATTCATACGCAAGTTCCATTGTTTTATGCGCTTTTAACTGATAAACCAAAACAATGTTTTATAACACGCCATATTCCATGCTGAATTATGTGAATAAGATTAGTACGAAAGATGAACAGCGATATCTGCAGTTCCACAACAATTGAAAATAAGACATTTTATAAATTTATGTACATCACTTGCGTGCCGCGTAAAATGCAATAAAATTATGATTAGTGTTGTGGCCTGTTTTTACGTTACAGAAATGTGAATTCTGTCCAGTAGACAAGGGTTTATGAGTTTCAGCCAAGGTATGAGAGAGGAAAAATTGGTCTAAAACGACACAAGTATGTTTAGCCAAGCAAAATGCATTATAATCTGTTTACCCAATGTTTCGCGTCGTATCCATTACATGAAATGATAATTTGCTTGCTCGGATTGCTTACTTACTCATTACTCGCCACTGAGAGAAATGTTTTGACTGAGGTCAGTTTGTTTCTACTATGAGGACATATTTACATTGCATCCAATCCGACCCTATCTGATTCGCTTAGATCTGGTCTGATCCGATTTGTGTTCACATTGTATCCTATCCGATCCGACAGCGGCCAATCTTAATACCTACCGTAAACATGTGTATGTATATAAATTTTTCACATTATATCATTGGATTCGTCTCAGATCCAGATCAGACAACATTGGGCATGCTGTGTCGCATCTGATGCGATCGGATTCGAATCGGTTCGTATGCACTGTGAATACTCTATGCAAAATACGCGTTCAAATCTGAAAGTATTAGGTCTGATCTGATCGCGTCGGCTCCGACCTATGTGAACATGGCTTTAAATGAAACAAACAACTCTAATTCATGTTATGGAGCATCACTTACCGCTAACAGTGCTCGCAGAGTGTGGTATTTGTAATCTTAACATATGACAGTATGATTTGTACACTTAGCAGAAACAACCGGTCTTTTCTTTTACGCCCCCTCCCAGCCCGAATTTGGTCAATTTTGAAGATACAGAGCTGATTTTGGTACCAATAGATTCAGCTCGATTAATAAAATACTCATTTTACCCACATAACTGACCATTTTTGATTTTTTGAGGTCCCAATGGGTACGGTTATACGGTACGTTGTATTATAGAAAGAAGAGAACGTTATAAAAAAGAACAGCTTACAGCGGGGGTTCGTGGGAGGTGGGTGTGGCAGTCCCCAGACTTAGGCTAAGGATTAGTGTATGTTTAATATAAAGACCTTAGCATAGGCTAAGACTAGGGCTTACTATATCGAGAACGGCATGGCCTGTATTTTATGTCTGCCCTCAGGGTTACTTGGGTCCTCACAACATTCTAACGGTGGCGTAGATGTCAATAAACTACACACCAGTAGATTTCTCTAATCAAGCCGAGTCGAACGGCACTCAACATAACCATATTTAGCAGAATAAAATTTTCGGGTTCCCGATAGACAATTATGGGGACCTCAAAATGTCGATAAAAAATTTGTCAGGGATGTGGATAAAATTAGTATTTTCTGAACCGCCTTATTGATCTGAATCGATTGGTACCAAAATCAGCTCTGTATCTTCAAAATTTAGCAAATTCGGGCTGGGGGCCTAAAACAAAAGACTCGAAATGACTAACAGAGCACAAATTCGTAGGCGAATCTTTATTTTTTTGCGAAGCCGTAAACTAAATCTAACCTAGACAGGATATAGTCACATTCTGAGTAGTTACACCCACAGTTTTAAATTATCTAATGGTTTCGCAAATAATTATCAGTATCACAATATTGTAGAATTTTCAATCGTTTGTGAGCATATACGGATGAAAACGAAAGCCTTCGCAAATTTACAAAAATAAAATTAGCAGATATTGATGTTGTCTAAGACAAAATGTGCGAATATATATGCGACATCTCTCACGCAACACCACCTACTCATAAAATCAAACTAGATTGAACACAAATCAACACGATCATCTCTCGTGATTTCCGCCAGACAGTGTTTTGTATCACAAAAATTTCTTAAGCAGTTTTATATAGCTGTTTGTACATTGGCATGCACACACGTTTCCGAAGTGAGAGATTGTAATTTGGACATAATGCGGCGTTCACGTTATAATGTCCCCACTGTTTGAAACTTTTGTCCCCCTGTAGTCGCGACCCTACCGTATAGACAGTCAGGGTGACACCCATACTGTAGATCAATTGCCGAGAACGTACCACACACCCCTAGCTGCTACATTTTTTCTTGACAGTGTCGAACACACCCTTAGCTACCAATTTGGCGCGAATTAACTATAACGGAAGCCGTCTGTAGTTAATACGGTTTGACATCTGTCTTGTGTAGATTTTTTATGAATTTACGATATTTGTATCTAGCTCATGTGAACATTGCTCAAATAATTCCGAACACACTCAATAAAACTGCCAGAAGAGACGGTGTGTCTGATACTGTGGAGAAGTGGTAATACGCGTAACTAGATACCTTTCAAAAAATATATTAAAACATGGGGGTGTCTAAGACACCCTGTTGTCAACAGTGTGCCTGACACTGTGTACTGTACATAGGTTCCAAACGTTGGGGACATTATAACGTGAACGCCGCATAAATCGTTCCAAATAATTATCATCAAAATAATCATTCAGCTAAGTTACCCTGAGGGGTGTTAGGTTATAACTGTTACAGAAAACTCTAAAACGCAAAAATCTAAGCAATTGTGTTGTTAACACATCCCACCGTATGGTGCACGGCGTATGGTACCGAGCATACAGGTTCAAAGTGGCAGGATACATGTGACTTCCTTTGGGGGCCTCGGCTAAGCCTCGGTTTCCCCTCGCCCCTTCGATGGGTGTTCCAACTCTCTTGCTATCTTAGATATGTTGGAGGCTAGGTCAATGCTTGAATGATAGTGACAAACTAGTCAACCTTAAACTAGTCTAACCCGATCAGTATTGGTGATGTTTAATTCATTTATTCACGATAACATAGCGTGACACAGATCATCCTTGAATCACACGCACAAACACACTGGTTTACCAAAGCGTCTGACACTCGCATGACATCTTAGATGGCTTCTTAACTATAAACTATGTTTATAATCTCGTTTAAAAAAAGATTGACAGTTAGAAAACTGGAAGCTCGTGTAGGTTGGTTCAGGTGATTGATATATTATAATAACATCCAATTATACATAATCCAATAATAACAACATTATAATGGGATTTAGCCGAATCTACAGCGTTGGATCAAGTTCAGGAAACATTAAGTTGACAGAAAATAACTGATCCATTTAATCAGTGTCATTGTAAAAGCCGGCTACTTTTAATAAATGGTATAACCAATTATTGTGCTATGCTAAAGACACTAAAAATGTCAGAATAGGCTTAATACGTTAAGCTGTTTATTTTAATCGGGTACTTCTGTTATACAGCACTAAATAAATCCAAGAATGCATAAAAGAAAAGTATGACACTTCACTGCAGTCTAGTATTAACCCATGTTAGATGATAGTGCCGTTTTTGGCTTTACTCCCAATTTCTGGAGGTCATCATGTACAGAGGTCCTCACATTCTGTGGGCAGGTAGCTCGAACCGGCAGCTGTGTTTCAACCGAACCTCCTCAAAACTGTTGGGTCCGACTTGGACCACCCAAAAAATAAGGGGATTCCCCTCCCCCCAAACTGTGCACTATGCATCTCAGAAATGGGGTGTATAGCTACAACACCCGTGTCATCTACCACGGGTCAGCATTAGTGTGCAGGAAAGTGTCATACTCTTCCCCTATGTGCTCTTGGTAATACACGCACACTAAATTGATGTACTGTTTCGGTAGTATGTATTTCGAATCCGCCGATATGGTTACGGTCACTGCTTAGCCGAGATTGCCCAGGATACCAACAGTATGTGTAACTTTATGTGATCCTATCGTGGCACTCCTAATAATATTGAAATTCCGAAATTTCAATGCTTCACACCGATTTTTAATGTTACAACGTTTCTGCAAGAATTTATTGGTAGAACATGACATTGATTGTTTGAAATATGTTATGGATAAAAATTATATGCTTTATTTTGTCACCCACTACACTGTTAACAGCTTTGTGTCTTAATACCAAGAATGTCCAAAGAAACATTCAAAAATATGTTTTAGATTTTTTGCCTTTTATGTGCTCTAGGTACGTTAGCTTAAGTCTATATCATTACGTTTCTAATAAACTATACTGCATAAATCCGTGTACAGAATATGATGTTTTACTAAGAGATGTTACAACGTTTCTGTAAGAATTTATTGGTACAACATGACATTGATTGTTTGAAATATGTTATGGATAAAAATTATATGCTTTATTTTGTCACCCACTACACTGTTAACAGCTTTGTGTCTTAATACCAAGAATGTCCAAAGAAACATTCAAAAATATGTTTTAGATTTTTTGCCTTTTATGTGCTCTAGGTACGTTAACTTAAGTCTATATCATTACGTTTCTAATAAACTATACTGCATAAATCCGTGTACAGAATATGATGTTTTACTAAGAGATGTTACAACGTTTCTGCAAGAATTTATTGGTACAACATGACATTGATTGTTTGAAATATGTTATGGATAAAAATTATATGCTTTATTTTGTCACCCACTACACTGTTAACAGCTTTGTGTCTTAATGCCAAGAATGTCCAAAGAAACATTCAAAAATATGTTTTAGATTTTTTGCCTTTTATGTGCTCTAGGTACGTTAGCTTAAGTCTATATCATTACGTTTCTAATAAACTATACTGCATAAATCCGTGTACAGAATATGATGTTTT
This sequence comes from Trileptium ribeirensis, assembly GCA_030248225.1. Classification (NCBI taxonomy): domain Eukaryota; kingdom Metazoa; phylum Nematoda; class Enoplea; order Enoplida; family Thoracostomopsidae; genus Trileptium; species Trileptium ribeirensis. The sequence continues at coordinate 10,099 of JASANE010030023.1, read as the reverse complement.
ACTAAGAGATGTTACAACGTTTCTGCAAGAATTTATTGGTACAACATGACATTGATTGTTTGAAATATGTTATGGATAAAAATTATATGCTTTATTTTGTCACCGACTACACTGTTAACAGCTTTGTGTCTTAATACCAAGAATGTCCAAAGAAACATTCAAAAATATGTTTTAGATTTTTTGCCTTTTATGTGCTCTAGGTACGTTAGCTTAAGTCTATATCATTACGTTTCTAATAAACTATACTGCATAAATCCGTGTACAGAATATGATGTTTTACTAAGAGATATGATAGCCGACCATGCGTTTACTAAGCATTTTGTTGGCCGTTACCTTAGTTCTGATTATCAATTTTCTAAACTTTGATACTTCTCATAACATATTGCCACAACATTACGTTATATTTTTGATGCGTACCTGTTAAATCCAGGAACAGATACATGGACTGAGGCGTTTGAAGGAAAAATTTGCTTCGCATGACGACTATTACATTACTGACCTGTTACCACACAAAATGGGAAGCTAAGTGCCATCAAGTGACATGCCTTCAATATATATTGTTCAATGCAGCTCATTGGCATCCGAGCACACAGTTTTATGGTCATTGACTTGAGTTCATGTGTCTAAGGCTACACACACCGACATTCGGTTAGGCGGAATGCGAGCTTCGGCTCTCAATTTTAGAGTTAAGGCGTGAGCCACGGGTTCACGACGATCCGCTCTGAAGTCCGTACTAGCTCTGAATACTGTCAAATCAATATAGCTTTTGCAAAAGCAGGTTGAAACGTACGACGTATGTGTATCATATGACCGGCTAGGAGTTATTGAATTCTACAAGAAAAGAACCACATTTTACTCTAAAATAAAATCAGTTAACCTAAACAGGTAAACGATTCTTTTATATGTGCATGAATTATATATAAAAGTAAAATGGCGTAACGATTACGTGTACCATAGATGCCTATTGGGCCTTAGAGCCTGACACTCCCTAGTCATGCCATATTTAATCAGTCGCGCAGAAAATATAGAGAAAATTGGTAAAAATTTGGGAAAATATGGCAAAATAGGCGGAAATTAACAAAAACTAATGAAAAAATCTAGCAAAATTTTTTTGTATACATATGATGCTCTAAAATTTTAACCAAGTGGACAAACTATTTTGAAAATGAACAAGCGGTATAAACTAAATTTTCGAAAAATGCAAGAAGCAATAAAAAAATTTTAAAAAATTTGATTTATATAAACGTTAAATTTACACAGAGGGATACCTATATACGCAACTGATTCGTCACTCACTGACATAACATTATATTGCTTAAATGACTTCCAAATTGCAGTATGTCGCTTACAAACATAATACATATTTCAGACAAATATTGTATTTTTAAACAACTTATCTTATGCTGCATATCATCCAGTCAAAGTGTAAATTTTCTGGATACAAATATCGAAATTTTCAATGAAAAACTGAAAAAATAGATCAATCCACCGTCTGCATTAGCAGCTAACAGTTTGCGTTACCGGTTTCGCGGAAACAATTATTGCTAATGGTATATACGAAACAAAAACTGTAACGAAAATGTAGTATCTTCTCATGTGTTGGATACCTTCAGGAATTTATTTAAGGTACGGATGTGACCATAACTTCGTAATGACCGCTATTGTGTTTGGTTTTATCTCCGTCGATTAAAAACATAGCCGTATGCTGAAAAAACGGTACAATAGCCTTCATGATCTGAATTGAAACCATTTCCGTAAATGTCATCCAATTGCTGACTTAAGTAAATATAATATGTATATGGCAAAGAACATTCCTTGATAAATAGAGCACCTCCTACACAATACCTTTCATCGAGCTAGTTTACTATTCAAATTTATGAAAGAGAAGTCAACAACCACTGCTGTCCTATCACTATTTGAACAGTTATGAATAATATATTATACAGTGTCTCAGTATTGTATTATAAATAATGTATTGTTATAAGTATCATGATATGCTAATGTAATTGCCAGTTGTATACCGTAGAACAGCTGCATCTAGTGATAAAAAATTAATCGATTGCTTAAATAGGTTGTGGGCTTGAAAACCTAAACAAGATAACTTTACAAACAAGGCTCTCTATCAAACAAGATAAACAAGGAGGCTTAAACGATTGCGTTAACTTATCCTGAAAAAATGATGATGTTAAACCTGTTCGCTTTTGTAAAAGCCGAGAGTACTGAAGAAATAGGACGTTAGAGTAAACAAAATAAGTTTACAAATTAGGTGGTTCGTTTAGACAATTACGTTAATTTTTCCAAAAAAATGGCGATCTTAATCCTGTTCGCTTTTGTAAAAGGCGAGAGTAGTGAAGAAAACGCACGTCATCATATCATCTTAGCATAACATAAACAGTGTGACAATTATAGCCAGTCTAATCGAATAAGGGTTTAACAGGCTATGGTTTGTAATAAAGAGACTTCCGTAAATTCTCATTTAAAATCTCCAAGCGTGTACTTCGCACGTTCCTCGCAACGATACTTGCACTTAATCTTAGCATGATTCCTAAATGACGCTTGCAAATAAAATGACAATAGCATTGGGGCATGTTCATTCTAGTGTTCAGGAATTAAAGTGCGGAAAGCTAGTTTTTGATTATTTAATGCCAGGAATTATGTAATAGGTAAACCGAACGTTCAAAATCCTGTTAAAATAACAGGAGATTAGTATTTGTTTTAATGTTAGCAGCATAAATAACAACAGTAGTATATATAATATTGATCATATACTGCATATAGACAAACTACGTGGTTACATTTGGCTAAGTGTAAATCATTAATTTAGCAGCACCTTCTAAAATTGGAGATTGTAGCAGGCTGGATTTAGAAATCTACTGAGGATGTTTTTCCACAGCGGAAGAAAATTAAGTTTTCTTTTATCATGATTGTCCTACAAAAATGTATAAAAGTGTGTGAATTTTGCCATGATAATATAGGAATGTTTTCGATATAGCGCAAAATATGAAAATTTTCATAATGGATCCGTAAGACTGTAAATTTTTAAAAATCTTAGGATTCACAGGCTGACATAATATAAAAAAATTGTCACTTCTCCGACAAGATACGGTCTGTTGAATTTTCTTTATTTTGTTGAAGCACTATTGAGTATAATGTGCTACTGCTTATACGTACCTAAAAACATGAAGCTGACTTGCGGAAAACTCAGCGTTTATTTCTTTGGGTGTGGGTATTATCGATAGTAATAATCTACTGCTTCCTTATACACCGTAATCATGCTACCACAATCTCCGAGACATTGTTCACCTAATACGTAATTTTTATATTAATTTCTAAACCTATTTTATGTCCCGGGAACCCATTTCAGTCTTAAAAGAAACATAAATTACTTCTTACAAAAAAATCAATAAACCACGGCCCTTCTCTATGTGAGTGGTATTGGAATTCTCTCATGAAGTTCCTATCGTCACATTTAAGTTATCAGAAGAAAGACCGTTGTAACACAGTGTGACACCTAGCAAATATGAAGACAAATTTACCGCTGAGTTGACTTTCTACTTCACATGTAGTTCGACAATATATTCGCGGTCACCGTCTACATTATTAATCATATGGCAACTATGGAACTCGTAAAATATAAAAAACCCGCTTAAACAACTGAATTAACAAATGTGGAAATGTTTACAGGTTCAAAGTTTAATGGACGACATGTGTATTAATGAACAAATGAATTAGTAGCAATCTCTATAACAATTTTAGCGGTCCCAGATGTTGTTTCCTCCCCCTTTTTTATACGTGGATGGTGTATGCACGACAGTGTTTCGAAGCTGCGTTGCTTGCTATCTACACTATTAATCATGTCGCAACTATGGAACCCTTCACACATCAAAAAAATACCATTTAAACAACTAAATTAACAAATGTGGAAAATTTTTGGAGGTTTATGAATTAGTAGCAATCTCCATAACAATTTAGCGGTCCTAGATGTCGTTTCCTTCCCCTGTTTTATGCGTGGATTGCGTATGTGCGACAGTGTTTGGAAGCTGCGTTGCTAGCTATCTACACTATTAATCATGTGGCAACTATGGAACCCTTAACACATCAAAAAACACCACTTAAACAACTGAATTAACAAATGTTGAAAATTTTTAGAGGTTTATGAATTGGTAGCAATCTCCATAACAATTTTAGCGCTCCCAGGTGTCGTTTCCTTCTCGCGTTTTTATGAGTGGATGGTGTATGCACGACAGTGTGTCGAAGCTGCGTTGCTAGCTATCTACAATATTAATAATGTGGCAACAATGGAACGCTTAACACATCAAAAAACACCACTTAAACGACTGAATTAACAAATGTTGAAAATTTTTAGAGGTTTATGAATTGGTAGCAATCTCCGTAACAATTTTAGCGCTCCCAGATGTCGTTTCCTTCTCGTGTTTTTATACGTGGATGGTGTATGCACGACAGTGTTTCGAAGCCGCGTTGCTAGCTATCTACAATATTAATCATGTGGCAACAATGAAACCGTTAACACAACAAAAACACCACTTAAACAACTGAATTGACAAATGTATAAAATTTTTAGAGGTTTATAAATTGATAGTAATCTCTATGACAATTTTAGCGCTCCCAGATATCGTTTCCTTGTCCTGTTTTATGCGTGGATTGCGTATGTACGACAGTGTTTGGAAGCTGCGTTGCTAGCTATCTACACTATTAATCATGTGGCAACTATGGAACCCTTAACACATCAAAAAACACCACTTAAACAACTGAATTAACAAATGTTGAAAATTTTTAGAGGTTTATGAATTGGTAGCAATCTCCATAACAATTTTAGCGCTCCCAGGTGTCGTTTCCTTCTCGTGTTTTTATGAGTGGATGGTGTATGCACGACAGTGTGTCGAAGCTGCGTTGCTAGCTATCTACAATATTAATAATGTGGCAACAATGGAACCCTTAACACATCAAAAAACACCACTTAAACAACTGACTTAACAAATGTTGAAAATTTTTAGAGGTTTATGAATTGGTAGCAATCTCCGTAACAATTTTAGCGCTCCCAGATGTCGTTTCCTTCTCGTGTTTTTATACGTGGATGGTGCATGTACGACAGTGTTTTGAAGCTGCTTTACTAGCTATCCACAGCCATATTTTTCGATTTATATTACTTTTAATTATGTCTTCCAGCACAAACCTCGAATAGTATCTTTCCTACGGTTACAACATCACGCTGTTGTCTAATCGTATCAAGGATCAGTAACAAAAATTTTTACGTTATCACATAATTGATATATATAAGTGATAATTAACAGTTGTTGCATAATCAAAAATGGAAGGATTTAGTCACGTGAATATATCACTTGAAACACTCTGGGCTGACAATATCATAACACAAACAGCATCCAGTTTTCAAGGCAAGGATATCAATTACACTGTGAACAAGCTACCCTGTCGGAAACACATACTATGTGTCAAGAACTTTTGTTTGAAAACGAAGACGTTTCTTCTTAAAAGAAGAATGTCACAGCAGTCATATTGCTATTAACAATAGGATTTATGCGCCTGGACTACTTATAGTTATTTAAATAAAAACTTTACGACGGTTCATGCATAATATATGGTTTTTGAAACATGTCAAATTATTTGACTTTAGCGTTTGCGAATATGCTATCTATGAAATAGCAAGAATGAATTCAGACCTGGTAAAGTTGATAATATAATTTTCGATGTCATCAATTCTCGGAATTCCTAAATGTTTTCATCTCAATTGTAGTCAACAAATCCGAGACGTTTGCTGCATGCCATTTTTGCCTGGCATGCAGACTCCAGCGGTCGGATCTGAAAATGCTTTTATGACTATAATAGATACGTGCAGTGCAGTGCAATTAAAGTTGTAATGCACACTCTGACAGAAGGTGAAATCAATGTCACAGCCTGACGGCTGTGACAACAAGTTTTATGTCAAAACATTGAATTGATTTTACAATGAACAATTTATTGAATATTTCAAATACAACATACGTTTAGAATATGACATGTTGGTAAAGTGAGGATAAAATGCAATAAAAATATTTCTTTATATGTACTCAAAATTTCAATAAAAAACAGTTAGATAGGGACAAGTCCAAACTTACATCTAACCTAAATTCCTAGCGTAGTGCAGAAAACGACCGAAGTCGACTGTATCAAGCAGATGTTTAAAAGAATCGGAATTTTATGCCTGGATTACATTATTAGGTAAGTGATTCCATGCATCAATTGTTCTTACAGCAAAGTTATGTTTGAAAATATCGGATTTGAAAGGTTTCTTTAACAACTTTTTTGAGTTATCGCGGGTCATGGTATTATGAGAGCCAGTGAACATATCGTGACAAGCATTTACTTTAGAATTGATACACCGAAAGACCATGAATAGATCAGTTTTGAGTCGTCGAAGTTCAAGAGGTTCTAGATTTAGTAACGCAATGCGTTCTTTATACGACATCGCTATACCTAGATGAGTGCGGAGACAAAGCCTACGAGTGAAATATCTTTGAACTCTTTCAATTTTATCTACATCGCAGAGCAATATCGGAGACCAAACTGGTGAGCAGTGGTCCAAAATAGGACGTACATACGATTTATAGCATAATAACAGTGCATTAGAATTACAATTTACAAAGCATCGAAATAACATATTTATTATACCATATGCACTACTAACTATATAATCAATATGAGGTTTAAATTTAAGACTTTTGTCTATGATTTTATTATACTATTATTGATTGGTCATCCACTTTTAATGCGAATATTATAATTTTTTATTTTGAAAACAAGCATCATTTAATTGCACACTACTGAATAGCAGTAGTATTTCATATAATAAACTATGGCCTGACACCACGTGCGTAGCAAATTTATTGTGTTTGTAAACTCTTGTCGCACTTGTAAATATGACATAGAGAACCAGAATGTGCAAGTAGTACTGAACTGATATATAGGGTGCAGATTGTTAGGTTTTTCGTTTAGCTATCGTAATGAGGCAACATGATGCTTTATATAATAACCAAAACTGAAATGATGAATAGAGACTGACTACTTTGCGTTAAATTTCTCGTTTGATAAACGAAAGTCCGCAAGTAATGTCATTCGTCAATTTTAATGCACGCCTGCCAAGCACTGGAAATATGCATGCATAGTGTATGCATTTGCTATTAATAATTATGATATATTTATAACATGCATTGACTAATATCTGCTAAATCATTCCGCAAGACAACGATAATAAAATATCAGTATCAGAAGCCACTTAAAAGACTGTCGTGAATACTCATTAACCTAATCACTCATATTTAATAAATATATATATTCATAAATCTAGACCAAGAAATTCAGATGTTCAAGCTCTAAACACATCTGTGACGATAGGCAATACATTTCGACAATCTAATGTATTATTAATGACACTATGCATCGTAAATACATAATCATGCTGAAATCAAATGTCTAATACACCACCATCCAGATGAAAACTACCAGCTCTTTAGTTTAGACAAAAGTTTTCATTCTCGGAATATGTTAGAACCACCGAACGTTCAAAGTCTCGGCAAGCACAAATTATACGCTTCGAGATTTTTGCTTAAGTCTTTAACTCCTGCCGTTTTTTCGGTAACAACATACGTATAAATTTGTTGTATTAAACAAATTCGGCGAATAATTACAAGCGTATTGTTGCTCGCTCGTTTTTAAAGAAACCTTAACGATCCGAGCAATAGCGCCGAGATAGCTCTTGGCTAGTTAGTGTAACTTTCACCCGATTGTTCAACGCTCGATACCTCAAGGTTGCCAATCATTGTTCATCGATACTCGAAATGTGAATTAGTGGTGACACCAGATTTCAGTGTTTGGCTCGGCTCTTCGTGAACCTTGTCCGCCTCGGCTTGGATCGTCCGATAGAAATCTAGGCTCGGCTCGGCTCTTAGGCGTTTAATAATAAATATTTTCGTTTAAAAATATAACATGCAAACTACCTATATATTGCAAAATCTATATTGCTCTTGGAGCTTTTAAGAGCTAATCCGACCTTATCTGGCTGTTCTTGCTGTCAGCTGGTTATTGTACAATACATCAACATTTACAATTATGTCTGTCGTGTTAGAAAAGAGTTTTTAAGGTACGACCACAAATTTCCGCGATGCACTAGGTTCGACTCCGCTCTCACCGACACATCTTTGGCCCTGGCTGTGCTCGGCTCTTCAAAAATCGTGGCAGGCTCGGCTCGGTTATAGAGCCGAGCCAAGTCGAGCTCGAGCCTAAATTATCATCTCTAATGCAAATTCATTCAAGACGTAAAGTTTGTCTAAATCCTATACAACATTTGCGCACAAGTACAAAGTTTTAACGCCAGGTAACATCTTAATTTAGTATCACTAAATTATAAAGAGCTAACATTTAAACTTATATAAACATATCGGAACTTATTTTTCAAAAGATATTTTGTAATTTTCAGAGCAGGTCAGAGCCGGTCGGCTGATGAGTGTGTCAATATTATCAAACTGTGTCCGTTACACAGTTTGGACTTTTCATAGACAACAGTTCCAGCAGTAAAGAACTGTGCAAATATGTTTTAGCTTAAAAATAATTAAATACAACCAGATTCCTGTTTTGCAATTACACTGGAATTCTGCTTCTGGTAGCATATGTCTTCTTATATTTATGTATTGCCACCGATTTTCAAACATATTAATATGATTAATTTTTTGGTCTTTGAACAGAAAACTAATTCGTTGAAACTTTAGTAACTATTTTCGGTAAACGCGTCATAAATAATCTTTTTGTAAATATATCTTTATATAATAATAATGGACTGCAATTTTTAGAAATTAATTTTCTAAAAAGGTGTAAGTTTTGTCGGTTTTAACTGAAATGGCAGTAAATATTTTCTTACGTGCTCTTCATAGTTCATATGTAATGAAATTTAAATTTAGTTCTCGGTGTTATTTTGCAAAAATAATTTATAACGGCATACAATTTTTATATATGTATATAGAAATGCTACGATAATGACTAAAATATATAATTTTCTATATAAATAACCTATTAAGCTCCTAAAACAAGCATTATAAGACGATCATTGACGAAAAGGTTCTTTTGGTATTAATTTATAATGGTGTATTGAAATTGAAAAGTAATATGGTATAATTTTGTTGAATACTGAGTGGTGAGTGAAATGAGCGTAGCGAAGAATTCTCACTGGACAGACTAGTAAATTTTGAACGTGTTCGTTTCTAGGTTTTTTAGGTCAACACACATACATAACAGCAACGTTGCTTCAGCCGATTGCCTCGAGCTATAGCTCATTCGAAAGCTCGAACTCTCTATTTGTGCCCTTTAGTTAGACGTTTAAACGAATTTCAACTCCTTCCGCTCGTAAAAGAGGGTCGAAGGGACTCGTATCGTGTCAAAAAGTGGTCCGACAAAACATATACTTGCCTGTATCTCAGAAATTTGCGCAGATATTTTAACCAAATATACAAAATAAATCAAGTTTGTAGAGCAATTAAGATTCTATAAAACTGTATATAAAACTTTTGCACAATCTGTTCCTCGGGTCTAGGATTAGGGTCCAAAGAGATTTTAAAAGGGCTCAAGATCCCAAGATACACGAAAATGGAAATATCTCCTGAACCCCTTTAGCTATATAAATGATGTCGAACTCATGTGGTAGTAAAATTCAGCCTCTATGAAGCTGTAGGTGCTCGACCGCGTTTTTATTAGTTACCCGGCAGGGTTGGGTTAAAATGGGTTTTCGATGTACCCATGAAGACCAAAATACACAAAACTGACAGTACCTCCGTAAGCTTCCGCGCTATGTGGGTATTTTTTGTCTCATTCTCTAGATCGATTTACCTTCTATGTAACTGTGCCAATGATTTCATCATATACGCTGCAGGGTGAGTCTAAATGTATTTTTGAATGGGCCCAAGATACCCAATATACACAAAAACTGCAACATCTCCTGCACCGCTCGAACTATATGGGAGATATTTGGCTTCTTTTGTAGATCAATTTATCCGCAATGATGCATCACCGTTAGGACTGCATAATATAATTAAAT
>JASANE010030022.1:0-35024 GCA_030248225.1 Trileptium ribeirensis | reverse complement strand
ATATACTTGTCAATTTGATAGATTACATGTAAACTGCATATGACACTGGTTACCTCAAAAATCTTATTTGAAAATCTTTCGATATTTGTCCTAACAATGCTTTGTGCTTCAAAAACTTGATTGCTATTCGCACGTGGAATTCCTTGGAATAATTTTTTTCAAATTTTGTTAAAATTTTCATCAATTTTGAGCTCAAATTTTTGAAACAGCGATTAGCTGTATTTTCTATTTCAAGCTACAGCCAAACTTTGATCAAAATTTGTTAAAACTTGTTTAATGCCGGATAAAAATTTGAGCTCAAATCCTCTCTCAACTTTTATGCTCAAAATTTGAACGTGTTGATAAAGTTTCAGTTTTAGGTTAACTAGCAGCGTTTAACTAATATGAACAGCCTATCTTGCGTTTTGAACAATTCATCGTAACAATAGGAAAGGAACAGTAATTATTATTAGGAAATGAGTATTGAACCAGCTAAGCTGGTTCCACCGCCAGCTATAAATGGATCGTTTCGACCATACAACAACCCAACGCGAACATACACGGGACCATATTCAGCGAAAACGGTGTTCTTTTTCAAAGAAGGTGACAGGCGTTTTCAGGCAAGTCAATTTGTAGTATATAATGTCTTCAAACAGCGAGGTTTTTCTCAAACGTTATCTTTTAAAATATTCGATCTATTTTCGAATAACACAGGGCCTAATATATATTTTATATGTATGGGTAAAAGCACAAACGCGCCACAGCCTTCTTTTTAGTCAGACTGACAAGTATTTGATAAGGTGTCTATTTGCTTTATAATTTTCTGTAGCTAAAGATGCCATTGGCAACCAAAAAACCGATAAAAATTTATTTGTTGTCTTGAATTTCATCTTAAAGGACATTATCTGACCCGCCCCGTCGAGCTGAGTCGAATGGTACCAAAATTTCATCTATATCTTCAAAACTGACTAATTTCGGGTTTTTAATTCTAGGAAAGACCCAAAATTTCAATAAAAGCTAATGCGGTGATTGCCACAATTTGAATTTTTTAACGTATATTAAATAACGGTAAAAAACTGAATTGAACAAATGGCTTTGGACTGGGATGATAGCAAAGTACCAAATCTAAAGTCAAATTTTCAAAATAGTATGGTATAGACACAATCGTAAGCATCATCATGTTTTAACGCTGAGACGACTCATATGCCAGTTATTGCGAATGAAATCATATACCCGTTTGACAGCACGAAAATAGCACCATTTTGTGAAGTGCTATATTTAGTGCGAAGATCACAATATCTGAAAAAATTTAAAGTTTTGGGCTGGTTTCTCCAAACAGTAGAAAGCAATTATCTTCTAATTAGTATGTGTTTTCTGCACACCATAAATAATTGGAACAGTGTCTGGCACACCGTAAGTTTCTCACGCATAAGGTAAGTTACCAACCATATTCAAATTTCAAATAATTATGCACAATATCAGAGAAACCGTGTCAGGTAGGGTGTGTCGGACACTGTCAGGGATACATACGTTCCAGAGCGTGGTGATATTATAATGTGAATTGCGTATTAAACACATGCAGATATCACCCAGTACTGTAGCGGGACGGTTAGATGGAAGAATTGGTCAGCCGTCTACATAACGATTTTGCTTTTACAATTAAATTGTCAGTTGAGTTAAACTTTCCTTCAAAATTATTGTATTTCGTTGCATCGTTGTTTCCTGACTTGGCCCTAAATGCTTCAAAATCTCATACATTCATTTATTCATAAAACAGTGGAATTTCAAAGAGTCATTAAATGACAGCGCAGATACAGCTGTATTTCGTTACTGAAGCATTGTTTTCTGATTTGGCCCTCCCACGTTCACAATTTCATACGTTTATTTATCCACAAAACCGTGAAATTTTAAAACAATCAATGCATGACAATACAGATACAATTGCATTTCGCTGCTGAAGCATTGTTTTCTGACTTGGCCCTCTCTGCTTCACAATTTCATACATTCATTTATTCACAAAACAGTGAAATTTAAAAGAATCATTGCATAAGAATGCAGGTACAATTGCATTTCGTTGTTAAAGTCTGACTAGGCCCTCACTGCTTTACAGTTTCATACGTGTATTTATTCTTAAAACATCAATTTATTACACACTTGTCCATGGGCTGAGATCAATGTGGGTAGATTTTTGGAGTGGCGTCGGCGTCTGAGAGGGTGTAAATTTTGTTTAGGAGGTCCCATACTTACGTAAGCCCCCATTCTCTCTTATGGACACCTATGTTACTATTAAACTCCTAATTGAGTTCCTGGGGCAACCGGAATTAAAGCGTTAGCTACGTGTTCGATAAACAATGTGTTAGCATAAATTTTGTGTAAGTTTCACATCAGCGGTTCCTTGATGGTATGATCACGATCTGGAACCTGTGTGTCTGAAATCGTTTTTAGCATCTGATATTGTGTTTCCGAGAAGCTTTCTATTTTGTTGGCAACCTAAAATTATTCTGCATTGGTTATTTTGTACTAAATACATATAATCACGCGAATTTACTAGTAATTGGAAATGCGATTTATCAGCTATATACTTTGGAATGCTTGTAATATATGTCGTGTTTACAAAAAAATTATATCGAAGTCTCATCTCTCGTGCTAAAGATATCTCATTTTTCGTTTTTTCGAAGTAAACATGCTGCGACGTATATATTTGCTAAATTTATATAAAGTGAGCTTATAGCTTTAATGCGATGGTTAAGTATTATAGTGGCGCTATTTGAAATTTTTAAAGTTAACGGCGATATGCACGATAATATTTCCAATTCCAATTTGAAATGTCCTTTAATTGCATGTACAAGTTTGCTTCAATACCATTATGTAATGATACACAACAGCCATTGTAACGGTTTGCTAAAGTTAACTGAAACGGTCCGAGCGGAGATTCATCAAAAACGTTGCTTCAATACCATTATGTAATGATACACAACAGCCATTGCAACGGTTTGCTACAGTTAACTGAAACGGTCCGAGCGGAGATTCATGAAAAAACAGTTGCTTCAATACTGTTATGTAATGATACACAACAGCCATTGTAACGGTTTGCTAAAGTTAACTGAAACGGTCCGAGCGGAGATTCATCAAAAAACGTTGCTTCAATACCATTATGTAATGATACACAACAGCCATTGCAACGGTTTGCTAAAGTTAACTGAAACGGTCCGAGCGGAGATTCATCAAAAAACGTTGCTTCAATACCATTATGTAATGATACACAACAGCCATTGCAACGGTTTGCTACAGTTAACTGAAACGGTCCGAGCGGAGATTTAAGTGAAAACGTATTTTAAATACCATTATGTAATGATACACAACAGCCATTGCAACGGTTTGCTACAGTTAACTGAAACGGTCCGAGCGGAGATTCATGAAAAAACAGTTGCTTCAATACTGTTATGTAATGATACACAACAGCCATTGTAACGGTTTGCTAAAGTTAACTGAAACGGTCCGAGCGGAGATTCATCAAAAAACGTTGCTTCAATACCATTATGTAATGATACACAACAGCCATTGCAACGGTTTGCTAAAGTTAACTGAAACGGTCCGAGCGGAGATTCATCAAAAAACGTTGCTTCAATACCATTATGTAATGATACACAACAGCCATTGCAACGGTTTGCTACAGTTAACTGAAACGGTCCGAGCGGAGATTCATGAAAAAACGTTGCTTCAATACCATTATGTAATGATACACAACAGCCATTGCAACGGTTTGCTAAAGTTAACTGAAACGGTCCGAGCGGAGATTCATCAAAAAACGTTGCTTCAATACCATTATGTAATGATACACAACAGCCATTGCAACGGTTTGCTACAGTTAACTGAAACGGTCCGAGCGGAGATTCATCAAAAAACGTTGCTTCAATACCATTATGTAATGATACACAACAGCCATTGCAACGGTTTGCTACAGTTAACTGAAACGGTCCGAGCGGAGATTCATGAAAAAATGTTGCTTCAATACTATTATGTAATGATACACAGCAGCCATTGCAACGGTTTGCTACAGTTAACTGAAACGGTCCGAGCGGAGATTCATCAAAAAACGATCACCTGTACATAAATTATTTTATAATAATTATTATAACATATTTGTAATATATTATAATAATCTGTTTGTGTTTGTGACGCATGACACATCACTGATTGAGGAAATAGCATTATGTTAACACTGCTTCAATGATTTTGTACGTAAGTTCTCACAAAATCTGGACGGATAGAAAACTTTGTGTTTTTGGGCATATGAGTGTCCTTCGACATTTAGCATTGTAACTCTGAACTCAGGCATCAGATCAAAAAAAGATATACTTGATTATATGTTATACAACTGTAGTGCAATACGGTTTTATCACAGTGTCTGTTTTCCAGGTAGTCTAATTTTAAAAATATGGAAAAAGTAAAATTTTCAAAGTTTGACAAGATGGATTTATATCTTATTTGAGATGAGTAAAGGCGTGTTCACACGCTCAAACTTTTTGCTCAAATTTTGATCAAAATTTGATCTCAAATTTTGGTCAAAATTTGAACGCTACTTTTTTTGCATTTTTTGCAAGTTTGAACGTGTGAGCACAGTTCAAACATTTCATGAATGTTCCTGTAGCCAATTATGGACGAGGTGTATTACCTGAAAAAGTTTGATCTCAAATTTTGATTTCAAATTTTGAAATATCGCCATTTTCATTTAAAAATCACCGTCAAATTTTGATCAAAATTTGATCAAATTTTGAGCTCAAAATTTGAGCAAAAAGTTTGAGCGTGTGAATGCGCCTTAAGTAGTTTTTGCTCATCGGTTTATGTAGTTAGTTAAATTGACTGTATTTATTTTTTCAACCCTGCCTTGACATATAGCCGCAGGGACAAATACATATATTTTTAGCGCAAAAAGCGAAAAAATTTTTTAATTTTTTTCAATTAGTTGTACCATTTCTTGTACAATTGAATCAGTGGATCAGGTCACAAAGTTTATTAAATACTTTCTTTACTATCTTGTAGTGTACATTTTATTGGTAGTTAATTAAATTTATCTTTTTCACTATTAAATAATTTAATATTTTTGCTTTAATAACTTGATGATGATTTTTATGTACCAAGCAAAGCTTCTCAAAGTTTGTTTGTCAAAAAAATTGTTTATTAACGGTAATTTTAACGATTGAAGTTATTCTAAGTATAATCCAGAACAGTATAATCTGTATGTTTCGAACAATTATGAGGTCTCTATTTCCGCATAATGACACGGAGCTATGCATCAGATTGCTGTTGGGTATCTAAATATACAGTAAAATATTTATAAGCGTTCCTAAAAGTTTGATCTTAGCGAGATTATTTTTTTTATTTCAAGTTAGCCACAGTGTTCTATCCTGAAATTTTACGAGCAGAGTTATATGTTACCCCATTGATTTTCTAAGGATGCTATTTATTTCAAATGGTAGCAGTTCTTTGTGTTAGGTGTTATTTGTCTCATGCCGCTAAGTTAATTTTAAAGGAGAATTATGATATTTTGAATAACTTGTGATAATAAAACCTTATTATTGAATAACTTGTGGCATTTACATTGCTAATGGAGTTGAGTATTCTTTCTCTGTACGCGTGCACACGAAGACTATAAATACGGAAACACATGTTGTGAAATTGTATATATGAGCTAATGAAATAAACTTCAATTCACAGGGTGTTCGCTTACCGGTGTCAAAAGCTCGCTATCGAACGCTTGATCCTCTTCTTGATGACCTGAATTCAAAGGTTCAGCTTGATTTCGGTGTTCGACGCTTGTTTACTCCTCTGGGGCGCACTGTAATTACATCGCCAGAGGAACTTACACACCTTGGAAGGTTAGTTTAATTATAATGTTAAAAACAGCCACCTAATTTACTTTGTTAACATAGCTAAATGTATTTTAGCAAAATTTCATTGCGTTGGTCAGAAACTAACATGTTTATATATTCTCGCATGAAACAGTATGCTAATACAGTTTCACTGCATAAGAATTTAAACTAAAGACAAAACAGATACTTGGGCTATTGACGCACGGATAACATAAAGATGCTTTCCAGGACTTTTATCTAGACCTAACGTTGTTTTTAGGTCTAAAACTTTTTAATATTTAAAAAAAACATTGTCATTTCTGTGTCATTAGCGTCCACTAAAATTTTCAAAATTATTGCAATTTCTGTGTCATTAGCGTCCACTATTTTTAAAAATGTTTGCAGTTTCTATGCCATTAGTGTTCACTAAAATTTTCAAAAATATTGCAATTTCTGTATGAATAGCTCCCACTAAAATTTTTTTAAAAATGTTTGCAATTTCTGTGCCATTAGTGTTCACTAAAATTTTTAAAAATATTGCGATTTCTGTGTTATTAGCGTTTACTAAAATTTTCAAAAATATTGAAATTTCCATATGATTAGCGTTCACTAAAATTTTCAAAAATTTTTCAATATAGTTTCATTAGCGTTTACTGAAATTTTTTTAAAATATTGCAATTTCTGTGTCATTAGCGTCCACTAAAATTTTGAAAAACATGGCAATTTCTGTGTCATTATTGTCCACAAAAATTTTCAAAAATATTGAAATTTCCGTATGATTAGCGTTCACTAAAATTTCCAAAAATATTGCAATTTTATGTCACTAGCGTCTACTGAAATTTTGAAAAATATTGCCATTTCTGTATCATTAGCGACGGACTAAACACGTCTAACAGTCATTATTCGAATTTTCAGCTAACTTCTTGCGTAAACTTTATCAGATGTCTGGTTGCTCCCTTGTCATAACCAAAATGTTGTCATATTTTGAAAATATGCGGAGTTTTTATCGATTAACATGAAAAAGATATGCAATTCCGAGTAACAAACTGGATAACAATTCTTTACACTATCAAACGTTACTTCCGAAAGCATATTTCGTAACATCATGTTATGCGTTATATAGCGAAATTATTGTTTGAAAAAAATAATTTTTTTCGGTTTAATACAAGAGTATTTGTCTTTCGCATCGTTTTACATTGTTCTTTGGTATTTGTTATTACGGTTGCATTTGAGTTCCGACTGGAGATCATGATACGGTAGTTAATTCCAAGCGAGCAGGAACTGACAACATTCACGGCACTACGTCATGAGTTTCTTTATTTGGAGTGCTCGCATGTTGTATAGTCGATTTAATCTGTCATGGTATTTGCCTTTACTTGTCCACTGTTTGAGCGCAACGCGAAACTTTTTGTGTCTGACCATGTACCATATCATCCAAACGGAGAAACTGTAGTAATGGCGCTAATAACCAAAACTACTTTAGGCTAAGTTTTGCTTATGTAAAATGTAACAAACAAATCTGGCAAGAACCATAACATCTTATTGAAAGAAATTCGATCAGGTATATATAAAGTATAGTTTTGAAACGCAACTTCACCGTCTGTACAAATTACAAAAAAAGTTGTCTCCTCGACAGATTTAAATGCCGAACAGTTTGAGGTTTCCGAATATTTCAAAAATTACGCATACAATTGCAATATTGGCCGTCTCCTGTCGCTACAAATGAAGAACAAATTTGTACAACTGCTGTTTGCTTCAACTATACGTGCGCCGTGTGCTGGCTAAAACCGATAGATATATGTTATGCCGATTTACATACACAGTGAATGGTAGAAAAGTTAGAAAAGATCGTAAATGTGCGAAAATACGTCACCGTTACTTAGCAAGATAACTATTATGCGTGACTCACAGAGAACTGCGTGTACGAATTGCACACCGCAAACTATTCTAAAGTTTATGTGGTATGAAGAGCTTTATAACACTGGAACTAGAGTATTATAAATACAGTGTCGTCAACTATATTGCAAGCATTATTGCTGCGGCAATAACATTGGCCTTCATTTTTACAACACCGAAACTGTTGAGTTATTTCAATGTCAAGCGACCATTTAGTTGTTATTGTAGCATCAATAGAATATTTGAAAACATTGCTTGCAACAATAGTTAGCGTAAACCCGTAGCATTAGCCACGTAAACGTGGCATTTGAGGAATGTCATTATTGCAGCGGCGACAAATTTCAATCTGACGTTGAACTGCATTCAGCAAGATTTCATAATGTAACGATTGAGGAACAGATTCAGCGGTCAAAAAGAAAGAAGACATCGTGCAAAGTTTTCACATTCACAATAAACAAATATAAAGGCCAATTAGCCATCAAATTAGCATTGGAACGGTTAAGTTAACTATTCATATAGAGGATCTATCAAACGTAGATATAACACTTAAAGCTATTGTCGACATCTTCTTGGCTTCATTCGTAGCATATACATAGTTGACTGGATTTGAATGAGCACCCAATCGGTGACGCCATTTTGTAATTGCGATTGCAATCGTTGGACGATTATGTCTGTTGCATATTTGATATTCGCCACAAGGGTTCAACAAGCCTTGCAAAAGTGAGGGGGGCTCGCTGACGGCAACCGTCCTTTGGTTTCAAAGTAGAATGCCCCCATTCCTGCCGCTCCCCTGTATGACATCAGCCAAAGATTACGTCGGACTTCGTGGTTTAGAACTAGTTCAATTGTTAATCGTCTGTGACTCGCTTACCGTCGTCTATTATGCGACCTAAGAGATCTGAATCTAACACGACTACAATTAAGGAGCAGACTGAAAACGTATCTATTCACACATTGATTGTATTTATAAAATGCGCCTGTGTAACGTTTACCGAAATATGCGCTATATAAGGATTTACTATTATTATTATGCGGGTGTCGGTGAAGTCATGATACCTTAGTTGATGTTAGCAGTGAGATTCAGACGCAGTATTTGTTTTGAAATTGACGCTGAAGGTAATTTTAACGGCGGCCAATTTGTCAAAAATTTGTTTATCAGAATATTGTATGGATAGGCAACGGCAATTTTTTTAGTCATGTAACGCATAAACACTCAGTTATTCTCATATGGTCCTCCTAAAATTCATTCCAAAGACTAAAAGATGTAGCCAAATAACTTTAAAATTATTTCGCCTTGGTCAAGTATAATAATTTAATAAAATTGCTCTAATACCTGCTTGAACTATCTTATTTTTCCACGCATTGCGGTTAAGTTTCTACATCGATATGTATTCTTGCATACAGGCGGCACAGATTTTTTCAATCTCGTAATGAGAAGATAATGTTAAGTGAACCGGCTAAGATCTATGTAATTGCAAATAATATAGGAATATTTTTACTAAAGTTTTCAAAATAGTAGCGGCATTGCAGGATCCATATAAGGCTTTAACCCATTCCTGCATAGAGTCACACATGTGTAACAGCGTACATTGCGACGCGATAAATGAATCAATCCTGGTTGCGGTGTGGCGTGCGTTTGCACGTGTGGTGTTGTTTGCTCGCTTTGTGAGGTTCCTTAGAAAACTCAGCAACAGCAGTACGGTTGTTGTTTTATCGTTGTGTAAAATCCGTAAATATGGTTCTAATCATGCGTGCCGAAGTAGCGATTCACGGGCTACTCTCCTTGGGTATCGGACCCAACTCCTACCTCCTCGCAAGTGCCTGGTTATCTTCTGAGGGTTTCCACCCTACCCCCCACCCGGTGTGAGGAAAATTTTAGCGAACATTGGCAAAAATGGTGGGTAAAATTGGGAAAACTGTGTCCTCCAGAGAAGGGTGGGGGAGGTCGTGAACATTTTTCAACCTCTATGCCTTCCACGATGACCTCCTCCCGCCGACCCCGGCTACCCACCTAGACCTCTATGCCTTCCGCGATGACCTCTCCCGCCGACCCCGGCTACCCACCTAGACCTCTATGCCTTCCGCGATGACCTCCTCCCTCCGACCCCGGCTACCCACCTAGACCTCTATGCTTCCGCGATGACCTCCTCCCGCCGACCCCGGCTACCCACCTAGACCTCTATGCCTTCCGCGATGACCTCTCCCGCCGACCCCGGCTACCCACCTAGACCTCTATGCCTTCCACGATGACCTCCTCCCGCCGACCCCGGCTACCCACCTAGACCTCTATGCCTTCCGCGATGACCTCCTCCCGCCGACCCCGGCTACCCACCTAGACCTCAGGGTATCAGCATGTACAATTCTAATATACCACCTGCCTTATACAAGATGTCACAAGTAATTTCTTCACCAATTCAAACAGCTTGACCGCAACGAATTTAAAAAAGATATTTCTGTCAAATCCCACAACTATATAGTTTCAGATTTGTTACTATCGTTTATGATTCTCCAGTGTACATTATATGTACCATTTTTGGGGTCAGACCATCGTTAAAACAAACTAAATATTATATATTATTTTCCGTTTGTCATACCACACGCAAGTTGTACCGTTTTCCTAATCTATCTACGTTCTATTTATCACAATTGTAGAAGCTAAAGCTGTAAATCTGTGTGCACATTTTGTCCTAATACTAACAACACTAATGTATTGCCTCTATCGTCATAACAAAAACAGGCAAGTCATTAGTATTCTGGTATTTACGAACAAATATTTGAAATGAATATCGCTGTGGTTGCTAGAACTTTAAGGCACCGTTGGTGACATTCGTCTCCGATTTCAGCATGTCAGTCCCAGTACGATGGTGGCAAAATAGTACCGCAGTTTTCTTTGTAATATTATAAACGCAGAAATTAAATGATAATTGTCGAGAAGTGTTGTAGTTACGATATTTATTTTAAGTTTCAGCAAGGTAGTCTGAGAGTGATTTAAGAGGTGCTAAAACGGTGAACAGAAACCACCCATTTAAGGCGGGTTTCCGCTAAATTTCATAGAAAGCATTCGTTCAGGGTTTCTTTGTTTAACAACGAGTCTTTAAGCAGCGCTGTGTTCGACTAAAATAACTGTGATTAAAAATATTTTGTTTTTATTTTTAGTATTATGTTTTTAGTACAGCGGCAGAATTTAATTCTAATGAGTATATATTTATTAATATATACCGCATTTTTTCTCTAATAGCTTAGCGCCTCACTTCTGGCAAACACATATTCAACGTAAAAAATTTTAATTATATATTCTTCTCATTCCGCATGCAGGCCGGAAAGTCGAAAAAACCTGCAGCGCAACGACTCCGTAAAGCGTACCTTACAAGGTTTGTTTAGCAGAAGACATATATTGTTACAAAAACTGCTCTATTTAACAGAACAACGGTAACATAAAAATTGCTTGCATGACCGTAAGATTATGGTAACTACTTGTGGCTGCTGTTGTCGTTTTTGTGTGTGTTCAGATTATATCAGTCCATTATTTTAATGTAGGCAATTTTGTCGGAATTTTTTGTAAGATAACGTATATACGGTTAAAATTTCCCTTTAAAAATTGTATATTTGACCACAAGATTATGGCAACTATTTGTGGCTGCTGTTGTCGTTTTTGTGTGTGTTCAGATTATATCAGTCCATTATTTTAATGTAGGCAATTTTGCCGGAATTTTTTGTAAGATAACGTATATACGGTTAAAATTTCCCTTTAAAAATTGTATATTTGACCACAAGATTATGGCAACTATTTGTGGCTGCTGCTGTCGTTTTTGTGTGTGTTCAGATTATACCAGTCCATTATTTTAATGTTGGCAATTTTGCCGCAACTGTCTGTAAGATAACGTATATACGGTAAAAAAGCCCTTTAAAAATTGTTTATTTGACCACAAGATTATGGTAACTACTTGTGGCTGCTGCTGTCGTTTTTATGTGTGTTCAGATTATATCAGTCCATTATTTTAATGTAGGCAATTTTGCCGGAATTTTTTGTAAGATAACGTATATACGGTTAAAATTTCCCTTTAAAAATTGTATATTTGACCACAAGATTATGGTAACTATTTGTGGCTGCTGTTGTCGTTTTTATGTGTGTTCAGATTATATCAGTCCATTATTTTAATGTAGGCAATTTTGCCGGAATTTTTTGTAAGATAACGTATATACGGTTAAAATTTCCCTTTAAAAATTGTATATTTGATCACAAGATTATGGTAACTATTTGTGGCTGCTGTTGTCGTTTTTGTGTGTGTTCAGACTATATCAGTCCATTATTTTAATGTAGGCAATTTTGTCGGAATTTTTTGTAAGATAACGTATATACGGTTAAAATTTCCCTTTAAAAATTGAATATTTGACCACAAGATTATGGTAACTATTTGTGGCTGCTGTTGTCGTTTTTGTGTGTGTTCAGACTATGTCAGTCCATTATTTTAATGTAGGCAATTTTGTCGGAATTTTTTGTAAGATAACGTATATACGGTTAAAATTTCCCTTTAAAAATTGAATATTTGACCACAAGATTATGGTAACTATTTGTGGCTGCTGTTGTCGTTTTTGTGTGTGTTCAGACTACATCAGTCCATTATTTTAATGTAGGCAATTTTGTCGGAATTTTTTGTAAGATAACGTATATACGGTTAAAATTTCCCTTTAAAAATTGAATATTTGACCACAAGATTATGGTAACTATTTGTGGCTGGTGCTGTCGTTTTTGTGTGTGTTCAGATTATATCAGTCCATTATTTTAATGTAGGCAATTTTGCCGGAATTTTTTGTAAGATAACGTATATACGGTTAAAATTTCCCTTTAAAAATTGTATATTTAACCACAAGATTATGGTAACTATTTATGGCTGCTGTTGTCGTTTTTGTGTGTGTTCAGACTATATCAGTCCATTATTTTAATGTAGGCAATTTTGTCGGAATTTTTTGTAAGATAACGTATATACGGTTAAAATTTCCCTTTAAAAATTGAATATTTGACCACAAGATTATGGTAACTATTTGTGGCTGCTGCTGTCGTTTTATGGTAACTATTTGTGGCTGCTGCTGTCGTTTTTGTGTGTGTTCAGATTATATCAGTCCATTATTTTAATGTAGGCAATTTTGTCGGAATTTTTTGTAAGATAACGTATATACGGTTAAAATTTCCTTTAAAAATTGTATATTTAACCACAAGATTATGGTAACTATTTGTGGTAACTATAAGACATGGGGTGTTTAGGGCCTAGGGCGGGAGAGCCAGAAAGAAAAACAAGTCAGGAGTTCGGGACGTGGCAGAATTTTCTGCCTCAGCTCTGACGGGGTCGTGGAACGTAGCATTTTGTTGCCTTACGCTCATCATCTCACAATATTTGATAGAAACAGAGATACTTAAACCTAAAAAATCATATCGCAACCTTGTGAGCTTGTGAGACCGATTACTGTATGTGGTGTCTTCTGCCATTATTATTATCGCGTAGCAGCATGCTGTATATTAATTCAAATTAAGTGTCTACAGTTCGTTTGTTAAAGTCATCTTTCTCTCTTTTGCTAGGGTGAAGCCATAAATTTATATATTTGCTGTAATCTATGTGTCTTCTAATGTAATTTCTTGTTCTGTTGAGGTTGTAACACGATCATTGGATGCGATGAAACGGTTGAATGTTTCAAGCAGCTCAGTATGGAGTATCATCTTCGCAGGCTTGTATATATATTAGTGTGATTCGAGTTATCATTTAAATTTACAATTCGTTTGTTAGAGTGCTCTTTCTGTCTTTTGCTTGGGTGAAGCCATCAATATATATATTTGCTGTAATCTATGTATCTCTTGTTGAGATTGTAACACGACCATTGGATGCGATGAAACGGTTGAACGTTTTAAACAGCTCAGTATGGAGCATAATGTTCGCAGGCTTGCATATATATTAGTGTGATTCGCGTTGTCATTTAATTTACCGTTCGTTTGTTAAAGTACTCTTTCTCTCTTTTGCTTGGGTGAAGCCATCAATATATATATTTGCTGTAATCTATGTGTTTCCTGTTGAGATTGTAACACGATCATTTGATGCGATGAAACGGTTGAATGTTTTAAACAGCTCAGTATGGTGTAACATATTCGCAGAGATGCATATATTAGTATATTTCGAGTTATTTAAATTTACAGTTCGTTTGTTAAAGTCCTCTTTCTTTCTTTTGCTTGGGTGAAGCCATCAATTTATATATTTGCTGTAATCTATGTGTCTCCTGTTGTAATTTTTTGTTCTGTTGAGATTGTAACTCGATCATTAGATGCGATGAAACGGTTGAATGTTCTAAAGAGCTTAGTATGGAGTAACTTTTTCGCAGACTTGTATATATATTAGTGCCATTCGAGTTATCATTCAAATTTACAGTTCGTTTGTTAAAGTCCTCTTTCTCTCTTTCGCTTGGGTGAAGCCATCAATATATATATTTGCTGTAATCTACGTGTCTTCTGTTGAGATTGTAACACGGTCAGTGGATGCGATGAAACAGTTGAATGTTTAAAACAGTTCAGTATACAGTATCATCTTCGCAGGCTTGTATATATATTAGTGTGATTCGAGTTATCATTTAAATTTACAGTTCGCTTGTTAAAGTCCTCTTTCTCTCTTTTGCTAGGGTGAAGCCATCAATTTATATATTTGCTGTAATTTATATACCTCCTGTTGTAATTTTTGTTCTGTTGAGGTCGTAACACGATCATTGGATGCAATGAAACGGTTGAATGTTTTAAACAGCTCAGTATGGAGTATCATCTTCGCAGTCTTATATATATATTAGTGTGATTCGAGTTATCATTTAAATTTACAGTTCGTTTGTTAAAGTCCTCTTTCTTTCTTTTGCTTGGGTGAAGCCATCAATATATAGTTCCTGTAATCTATGTATCTCCTGTTGTAATTTTTTGTTCTGTTGAGATTGTAACACGATCATTGGATACAATGAAACCGTTGAATGTTTTAAACAGCTGAGTATGGAATATTTTGTTCCCAGGTTTGTATATATATTAGTGTGATTCGAGTTGTCATTTAAATTTACACTTCAATTGTTAAAGTCATCTTTCTCTCTTTTGCTAGGGTGAAGCCATAAATTTATATATTTGCTGTAATCTATGTGTCTCCTAATGTAATTTCTTGTTCTGTTGAGGTTGTAACACAATCATTGGATGCGATGAAACGGTTGAATGTTTCAAGCAGCTCAGTATTGAGTATCATCTTCGCAGGCTTGTATATATATTACTGTGATTCGAGTTATCATTTAAATTTACAATTCGTTTGTTAGAGTCCTCTTTCTGTCTTTTGCTTGGGTGAAGCCATCAATATATATATTTGCTGTAATCTATGTGTCTCCTGTTGAGATTGTAACACGATCATTGGACGCGATGAAACGGTTGAATGTTTTAAACAGCTCAGTATGGAGTAACATATTCGCAGAGATGCATATATTAGTATATTTCGAGTTATTTAAATTTACAGTTCGTTTGTTAAAGTCTTCTTTCTTTCTTTTGCTTAGGTGAAGCCATCAATTTATATATTTGCTGTAATCTATGTGTTTCCTAATGTAATTTCTTGTTCTGTTGAGGTTGTAACACGATCATTGGATGCGATGAAACGGTTGAACGTTTTAAACAGTTCAGTATGGAGTATAATGTTCGCAGGCTTGCATATATATTAGTGTGATTCGCGTTGTCATTTAAATTTACCGTTCGTTTGTTAAAGTACTCTTTCTCTCTTTTGCTTGGGTGAAACCATCAATATATATATTTGCTGTAATCTATGTGTCTCCTGTTGAGATTGTAACACGATCATTGGACGCGATGAAACGGTTGAATGTTTTAAACAGCTCAGTATGGAGTAACATATTCGCAGAGATACATATATTAGTATATTTCGAGTTATTTAAATTTACAGTTCGTTTGTTAAAGTCCTCTTTCTTTCTTTTGCTTGGGTGAAGCCATCAATTTATATATTTGCTGTAATCTATGTGTATCCTGTTGTAATTTTTTGTTCTGTTGAGATTGTAACACGATCATTAGATGCGATGAAACGGTTGAATGTTCTAAAGAGCTTAGTATGGAGTAACTTTTTCGCAGACTTGTATATATATTAGTGTCATTCGAGTTATTATTCAAATTTACAGTTCGTTTGTTAAAGTCCTCTTTTACTCCTTCCGCTTGGGTGAAGCCATCAATATATATATTTGCTGTAATCTACGTGTCTTCTGTTGAGATTGTAACACGATCAGTGGATGCGATGAAACAGTTGAATGTTTAAAACAGTTCAGTATACAGTATCATCTTCGCCGGCTTGTATATATATTAGTGTGATTCGAGTTATCATTTAAATTTACAGTTCGCTTGTTAAAGTCCTCTTTCTCTCTTTTGCTAGGGTGAAGCCATCAATTTATATATTTGCTGTAATTTATATATCTCCTGTTGTAATTTTTGTTCTGTTGAGGTTGTAACACGATCATTGGATGCAATGAAACGGTTGAATGTTTTAAACAGCTCAGTATGGAGTATCATCTTCGCAGTCTTGTATATATATTAGTGTAGTTCGAGTTATCATTTAAATTTACAGTTCGTTTGTTAAAGTCCTCTTTCTTTCTTCTGCTAGGGTGAAGCCATAAATTTATATATTTGCTGTAATCTATGTGTCTCCTAATGTAATTTCTTGTTCTGTTGAGGTTGTAACACGATCATTCGATGCGATGAAACGGTTGAATGTTTCAAGCAGCTCAGTATGGAGTATCATCTTCGCAGGCTTGTA
Source organism: Trileptium ribeirensis (assembly GCA_030248225.1). Lineage (NCBI taxonomy): Eukaryota > Metazoa > Nematoda > Enoplea > Enoplida > Thoracostomopsidae > Trileptium > Trileptium ribeirensis. The sequence continues at coordinate 18,490 of JASANE010030022.1, read as the reverse complement.
TATATATTAGTGTGATTCGAGTTATCATTTAAATTTACCGTTCATTTGTTAAAGTACTCTTTCTCTCTTTTGCTTGGGTGAAACCATCAATATATATATTTGCTGTAATCTATGTGTCTCCTGTTGAGATTGTAACACGATCATTGGACGCGATGAAACGGTTGAATGTTTAAAACAGTTCAGTATACAGTATCATCTTCGCCGGCTTGTATATATATTAGTGTGATTCGAGTTATCATTTAAATTTACAGTTCGCTTGTTAAAGTCCTCTTTCTCTCTTTTGCTAGGGTGAAGCCATCAATTTATATATTTGCTGTAATTTATATATCTCCTGTTGTAATTTTTGTTCTGTTGAGGTTGTAACACGATCATTGGATGCAATGAAACGGTTGAATGTTTTAAATAGCTCAGTATGGAGTAACATTTTCGCAGGCTTGGATATACACTAGTGCGATTCGAGTTGTCGCTTAAATTCTTAGGACTTGGACGCACCTTATACAAAATAATTATAAACTCGTAATATTCGTGACGTGGTCAGTTTTCCTCACTATTCACGTTCATCGGCGCACTTGACAACGTTCCAGTGTTTGATTTGCTCTAACAGCGTTTCCACAATCTTATTTTAAGCAGAAAAAATGCCTAAACTGCTTTTAATACACCTTTCTTGGATTTCAGCAATACTAAAAGTTTTTGGATTATTAATATTATCTATCTAACCTTTTATATATTTTGCGTCCGAACTCGATCAATATCCAGAAGTACAGCATCAGCATAGATTCAGAAGTTTATTTAGTATGGACACGTAAAATTTCTGGCCTTGTCTCTAATTTGTGAGCGTTTCTTTTTTTCGATTACATCCAAGCTTTCATACAATAATGCTGAAATGGCTGAGAAGCTATTCATTTTGCGTTGTTGCTCAATAGCAAGTGCCTATAGTGAGATATCGGAACGAAGGTTCAAATTTGCAGATCCACGCGTTGTCTGATTTTCTGTGGCGAAACATGCCTTTTAGGTATTTCACTCTAAACTGTTAGGTGAAAATTTAGAAATGTAAAATTATACGAATAACTGTATATGTTCATGAATATTGGTGGCTAATTATCACAAGACTACAACCAAAGCCTCGTGCGTACCCATTTCTTGTTGTTTTCAAATTAGTCTACAGCACCTTTGGAATAGCAGTATTGTTCAACCTATCGGTAACAGTTGGAACATGTGATCCATTGTATACACATATATTAGTTTGTATATTATCACTATTTTGAAGATCATACACACACAACTCATATATTGAGATAAAATTATTTGTTACAAGTTTGATTCAATCTCAATTAACACTAATAAGCGACTATATTTGTCAACATTACATGTTTACGCTATTTAGAGTCTAATTGTACTTATGTAGTTTATGGTACTATGGCAATCTACAACAGATATTGTTAAATTTATAGAAGATCCTAATATCACAGATGCTAGAAATGATAAAACCCGGATTTTCAGAATTGGCTTATCCCGGTTTTTACTTAACCATTTTCCGGCTCGGCTTGGCTTAGCGGACAGATGTTCGGCTCTAACTCGATAATTTATGAACCATGTCCGGCTCGGTTCGGCTCTTCCGATGAAAAGCTAGCCTCGGCTCGGTTGTTAGGCTCCTACTAATAGTAGTTTGCGACTTAGTAATAGCAGAGACAGCATAACGTAATGTAGAAACCGCTAAAGGAACTATATATAGTTGCTCTTAGAGTTTTTATGATCAGAGCCGACACAGTTCTTGCTGTTGACAGCTGGTATAATTATGATTCTGTTTTGTAAACGAGCTTTGAAGAGCTTACTGCAGTTTTTAAGACATACTAGGTTCCACGCATCTCGGATCTTACAGACAAATCCTAGGGTCTGGTTTGACTCGGCTCGGCTCTTCCGATGAAAAGCTAGCCTCGGCTCGGTTGTTAGGCTCCTACTAATAGTAGTTTGCGACTTAGTAATAGCAGAGACAGCACAACGTAATGTAGAAACCACTAAAGGAACTATATATAGTTGCTCTTAGAGTTTTTATGATCAGAGCCGACACAGTTCTTGCTGTTGACAGCTGGTATAATTATAATTCTGTTTTGGAAACGAGCTTTGAAGAGCTTACTGCAGTTTTTAAGACATACTAGGTTCCACGCATCTCGGATCTTACAGACAAATCCTAGGGTCTGGTTTGACTCGGCTCGGCTCTTCAGACATCATGGCCGGCTCGGCTCACCTCTATTAGACACGGCATATATGCCCAATATATGTACATGAGTTTTTAATTCCTTCATCAGTTAAATTATTGTGTTCCTTACGATATTACGATTGCTCGATGGATTTAATTTTTATATAAGAAATATTGGCCAGCGCAGAACAATTCCTCAAAATAACAATGTGTCGCAAAATATAGATGAGGTGCAATAGAGATGAAGTGCCAAACTGACTGGTCGTGGTCGAAGACTGGTATACCTAGGAAATAAAATACAAAGCTAATAATTTTATTATAACATCTGTAACTCCTAATTTGTAACTGCTAATTTTACACAAATTTTCGCCAATTTTACCCGAAAATGATTTACCGGGCGCCTTCGGTTCGGAGCCTTTGCGGGGGAGGGTGGGGGAGTGGGTTGGAATTTTAGGGCGTAAACCCTCACCCTATCGACTCCTACGAATAGTATCTATCGCACCGCACTTCCAGACTGTTTTGAAACAATGTACGAGAAAAAACAACAAATTTTAAAACGTAAAAATTAAACCGTATGTTTATGATTGCGTGTGTACTTTGACGTGTATACTTTTGTATTTGTGTAAACGTGTATATAGTCTGAATGAAATACTGAGTAAATATGTCCAAGAATTGAATACTGTCTAGATTCTACAATTTAAGAGTCCATACTGTGAGAACTTTACGTTTATTGTTTGGTACATGATAATGACTGGACAGATTTTGTTTAATTTTTCGGCCCCGCCATTATTCTTAGAACGAAGGAAGGATATGTTGACAAGGACTTCTGCAATACCACATGGTGGCAAAAATCACATTCTTCATTGAAATGATGCTAATTACAGCATTACTGTCTGCATAAAGTTGCACATAATTCGCACGGTTGATGAACGGTGTCAAATACATTGTTGTGGCCTGGGTAGCGCAAGACCGACTAGTATAATCAGAACAGACAGGAACTAAGCCAACGTTAAAAGTTAATATAATTCAGTTTTTGCCCCACAGATGGAAATATCGCACTTAAACCATTTCGTTTCGATAGGACCTTCTAACGGTCGCGCCCTTCACCATATTCACCACAACCCCAACCTATACAACCCTGCCGCCGCGCGCCGAAACCACAGGAAACATTTTACCATAAATTAGCAAAAATTGGGATAAAATTAGCAAAAATTGGGGTAAAAATGGCAAAAATGAAATAGGCTCTCGGAAGAGGGGGACGGTCTACCTCCAATAAGGACCTTTCTTTTCCGACCTTCTCACACCCTCCTTGCGCCGACGGATCTTCAACACCTATTGCTTAAACGTTGACATGTAAAGATGAGTTTTTAAATCAGTTGGGACTTCTAAGCCAACGAAAACCGAACGGTCAAAATCAATGTATCCAGTCTCTAGGCATATCTAAGGATCAGTTATAGTTTTCTTATATGGTAAGATTTTATGATTATATTTATGATTTAGATTCATTCTTTTGCAGCTATGTATGTTCATCACATTGGCGAATGAAGCCAGAGTTTGACGGTACCAGTTTGAGTCGACAGTACAATGAATGGTCGGACAGGAAACAAACAAGTGATCCAGGTTATCATATGCGATCACGGTCAAATTTGGATACGACAAGACAAAAGGTAAGATGTAGAATTTGTTTAAATGACCTATATCTGTCATTATTGGTCGCACAGAAAGCTCAAACCGTGAAATATTAAACTAAATTTTAATACCAAAGTTTTTTTATTACTACCGGCCACATTGACATTTCAAGTCCTGACAATGTGAAAATTGTTTCTGAAACGAAACTCCGTACTTTGGTATTTTCATTCTAAAATGTACATAGTTGTGTTTTCTACCGGTCGGTGGGTGTTGCAACTCGAAGAGTTTTGCATTCGGGGTTGTTAAGTTCGTCATAGCAAGCCCAAACATTAAATACAGCCTAACTGAGCATACTATGCCCACCTTTATGCATGAATAATAAACGACAAAATCGCAATGATTAATGCAACCAACGCCAAAAATAACGAATACGAATAAGAAAAAGTGATAAATCCACTTACATTTCCAATTAAGTATTCCTATCAAATGTCAGGAACCTGTTTAGAGTCAAGTTCGTATAAGGGTTTAAGAGACCCTAGGTCCTAGCGAACTTTAATTCAAAGAAATGAGAATTCAAACTAAACTCCACAACGGAAGCCGCCATCAACATCCGGTTTCGCACAAATGTCGATGGCGATACGGCCCGTCGAGCCATAGGTATTTTGTCCATTAGCCCAACCTGTGTGGAAATATATTTAGCAAAATGTATAAATATTATTGTCAAACTTTTTAAATCTAAAAGTTTTATCTAAATTAATTACATAGCTAGTTTTTCTTTGCATGTAAAAACATTTTATTTCATCAGCTGTAATTCAGAAACGGATAATCTTATGTGACAAATTGTTCTTCTGTTTGATGTATTTAGGAATTAGCATATTCATTAATGCGTAGTTGTCTAACTTCACTTATTGAAGAGATAGTGTTAAATAACCTTTTTTCATGTGAAAAAAATCATTTTCTGTGATCAATTGTAACTTGATATGTTAATCGATTCAACCGAAATCTTCACAGAAAAAACGTCATGTGGCATAATGCATGAGTAAACTTAAGCTGCGTCGTCTACCATCCTCTTTTAACTCTATGCACAAAACTTCGCTAGAAAACAAAATAGTAATTATAGCCAATTCCAAATTGATAAAATTTTCGTTGGCAAACGCTAATGCAGTGAACCTATTTGCTGGTTGGCCACAACTTTGTTTCACAACGCACAACTATTTGCAATCCTCCCCTTTAGCCGTATGCATTCAAGCCATTTGAGCATAGCACGGCTTTCGTATTTTAGCTGTGTTGAGGAGACTAGAGGCCGTAATGGGGTTGTGTCATATTCGGGACGGGTCACGTTGAATTTTGCCGAGTTCGTGTCGGGTAGGTCTCGGATAAAGCTCGTTAATACCTGATTTAGGCTAATTGCACTGATTAATAAATTGACAGCTAATTGACGACTAAAGCAGCTTCCGTCTTTTCCTTGATTAGTTCGACAGGTTGAAAGTCGGGGCGATCGGCCGAGATGTGGTTCATGTGTTCATCGTGCAGCGCTGGCTGTATCAAATAAAACACAGGCAAAAACCTACAACAGCCTAGTTGCGGGTCACAATCCCAATTTATTGAGAGCAGGCTATTGGGTTATTCCCGAGCCGGACATGGTCGGGATGATATTTTTCAACCCGAAGCTGTCTCCAGACGATACAAACGCCTTATGAAACAGTGTTGACCGATTTTTATCAAATTTACACATAGAACATGCCAATGTGTATTTTAAAAAGAGATATTATAACCACTATTATATTGCCATCTATTATAATGTGAGTACTAACTATTAAAATATTGAAAATATATACAAACGAAACCAATAAAAATTACTTTGTGACGTAATATTGAGCATCCAAAACAATAGTCTAAATTACTGATAGATCTGGCATTCTTGATCTAAAATTATGGTTCACTTTGACACACATAACTCGTTCTCTCAATATATTCAAACATCGATACATTGCTTCAATGCTAGACTCCAGAGTTTTGGTGCACAGTTAGAACTTATAATTTCTGTAGCAATTATAGTTTATATGGTTGATAGAATCACGCAATGTGTGTAATGAAGTGATAAAACAAACTGCCTAACGGAGTCTGATGGGTTTGGTGCTTTTCAAACGCTTAATAAAGTTGCTTGACCCACGGTGTTTCCAGAACGGTAGGACAGACTATATGGTCATTGGTATGCATTACATTTTATACGGAAGCCATCGGGTGTAATCGTTCTATAAAGTTAAGCGGCAGACCGACACACCATATTTGAGCGAAAATGTCTGACAAATGAAAAAAAATTGGAAACAAATACTAGAACTAGAAGAATCTGCTATGCTGAAATTTACGAATAAACAGAGCGAATAGTGCTGGTGATGTTTCTAGCATTTCTCGTGCTCATACATGCCGAAGCAGGGATTCGGGGGGGCTACTCACAAAGGGCCCTCGGACCCCTTTTCATCCCATGGTAAAAATAGGGCGAAAATTTGTAAAAGTGGGGTAAAATGAGCACAAATAGGTTGTCAAGGGGGGGGGGGGGGGTTGGGGGATCGTTAACTTTTTTCAGCACTACTCCGGAGCACCTCCGAGTGCCTCCGCCTCCTAAGATAACGGAGCGTCAGCGTGTTTTAGTTTTATATAGATTAAGTAATTTGAACGGGAATAAGTGGGTTGTAGACCCTCCACTATCTAAATATTAAGCTTAAGCTTCAGCCAAAGCTTTGCATCTTGCACATCACTTAGACTATGACTGAGCTGTATAGTCGGGGGCTGCTGCCATCCTTAACTCCAACACTAAGCTGTTCTTTTTTTACGCTGTTACTTTAGGTCTGCTATGATATATTCGGCGCGAACTATCTGACGGTTAAAAGTTTAAAGGTGGTCGGGAATATTTTTATGAACAATAAAAACTCAATATTAGCATTTTCTCGTAAATTGTGAAATCCGCCATGCAGGTTATTAATTCGGTAGATGCATACTTGGACTCCGAGTATCTTAGGTGTGTGTCGAAAACTTGTTTAGGTAGTGAGTTGGGTAGAGACTTTAGGTAGTCGATCTACTTGGAGAAATTCCAAATTTAAAGTAGATCCTGAACTGTTTTTTGTTAAGTACTACGTAATGAACGCTCAACATGATGTTTTATATCTTTGTGCCTACCCTAAATATCAGCTAAATACTTTCCAAAATTAAGATATAATCAAAATTACGATATGCCTTGAATTAACCAGTAAACTACTTACCACTCGATGATTTGGACTCCTACTATCTTGTTTATTTTAGTCGTTACATTATCCTCTATCAAGTAGAGAAGATTCAACAGCATTCGGAGCCATATCTGAAATATCTACCAGCTTAAAACCGGTGCCAAAGCAGGTAATTTAATATGGATACTCAGATATTTACGCTGTAACCAAGGTTGTTTAATAGGTTACCCCGACAAATCTATTAAAAGTAACGATTTGAGCAATTTCTAATTCTGAACACGATCCAACGCCACTGGCTGTAATTATAGACTAAAAAACACACTCCAAAACTGCAAACAACGAAATTATTGACCACAATCTACTTCTCTGGAAGTTAGTCCTTGCATAAAATTTAAGTTTGACCTTCGAAACATTTGTTTACTTCAATAGAAGGACACATAGGTTCCTTTGCGATACTGTTCTGTCACATTGTGTTGCTTTTGCGAAACAGACTGCAAACAACGAAATTATTGTTCACAATTAACAATCTACCTGTTTGAAAGTTAGTCCTTGCATAAAATTTAAGTTTGACCTTCGAAACATTTGTCTACTTCAATAGAAGGACACATAGGTTCCTTTGCGATACTCTTCTGTCACATTGTGTTGCTTTTGCGAAACAGACTGCAAACAACGAAATTATTGTTCACAATTAACAATCTACCTGTTTGAAAGTTAGTCCTTGCATAAAATTTAAGTTTGACCTTCGAAACATTTGTCTACTTCAATAGAAGGACACATAGGTTCCTTTGCGATACTCTTCTGTCACATTGTGTTGCTTTTGCGAAACAGACTGCAAACAACGAAATTATTGTTCACATTTAACAATCTACCTGTTTGAAAGTTAGTCCTTGCATAAAATTTAAGTTTGACCTTCGAAACATTTGTCTACTTCAATAGAAGGACACATAGGTTCCTTTGCGATACTCTTCTGTCACACTGTGTTGCTTTTGCGAAACAGACTGCAAACAACGAAATTATTGTTCACAATTAACAATCTACCTGTTTGAAAGTTAGTCCTTGCATAAAATTTAAGTTTGACCTTCGAAACATTTGTCTACTTCAATAGAAGGACACATAGGTTCCTTTGCGATACTCTTCTGTCACATTGTGTTGCTTTTGCGAAACAGACTGCAAACAACGAAATTATTGTTCACAATTAACAATCTACCTGTTTGAAAGTTAGTCCTTGCATAAAATTTAAGTTTGACCTTCGAAACATTTGTCTACTTCAATAGAAGGACACATAGGTTCCTTTGCGATACTCTTCTGTCACATTGTGTTGCTTTTGCGAAACAGACTGCAAACAACGAAATTATTGTTCACAATTAACATTATACCTGTTTGAAAGTTAGTCCTTGCATAAAATTTAAGTTTGACCTTCGAAACATTTGTCTACTTCAATAGAAGGACACATAGGTTCCTTTGCGATACTCTTCTGTCACATTGTGTTGCTTTTGCGAAACAGACTGCAAACAACGAAATTATTGTTCACAATTAACAATCTACCTGTTTGAAAGTTAGTCCTTGCATAAAATTTAAGTTTGACCTTCGAAACATTTGTCTACTTCAATAGAAGGACACATAGGTTCCTTTGCGATACTCTTCTGTCACATTGTGTTGCTTTTGCGAAACAGACTGCAAACAACGAAATTATTGTTCACAATTAACAATCTACCTGTTTGAAAGTTAGTCCTTGCAGAAAATTTATGGTTAACCTTCGAAACATTTGTCTACTTCAATAGAAGGACACATAGGTTCCTTTGCGATACTCTTCTGTCACATTGTGTTGCTTTTGCAAAATAGACTGCAAGGAAACATTTTAAAGTGACGACTACGCGTTTTGTCAGCTATTAATAAGCTGTGTTGGATGGCGACACCGTAAGTTCTATCAAATCGTTAAATCTTGAAAGACTTTCACCTATACTCAACAGCATTAATCTACAGCGTCCTAAGCATGTCTGTACCTGCGTCTTACGTAGCTGTGTCAGCACTTGTAACTTTTCAATGCTGAAGTCACATATCGTTCTGGAAATATACTATTAACGCTGTTTAGTAGTTTTCTGTTTTGTTGTAGTTTGCAAAATTTTATACATTTTAACCTAATGCGGAAACTCTTACGTCTAGTTGCTCCGGAGATTTTCTTTATGAAGTAAGATGGATCTATGCCAATCCGACAGCCCAGCTTCAGAAATTTTAAAATAACTCGCTTAATATTACATTCCACAAGGTATTTTATATCATATATCTGCGTTCCTAATGGCTTCAAAATATCTATGCATAGCTGCTTTTTGGAAAAGACAAGTGGTAAACTTTTCTAACAGTACTAGTTGTTTTAGAGCTTGTAAATTTGATATAATTTCGTTAGCATCAATGATTCTCAATAAAAATTGGTTTGTTTCCTTCAATATTTTTGTCAAACGAATTTGGGGCGTTTGCTGAGTACCACTTTATTTTGGCATGCAGAGTCTAGCGGTTGGATTTATAAATCACTTTCGAGACAGCAAACGATATTCGCAGTGCAATACACAGTACGACCAAAAGTGAAAACAATGTGAGAGCCTGACGGTTGTGACAAAAAGGTATAAAACACAAAAGAAACATTCGAGACAACAAACGATATTCGCAGTGCAATACACAGTCGGACAAAAACTGAAAACAATGTGAGAGCCTGACGGTTGTGACATAAAGGTATAAAACACAAAAGAAAGATCTGTTATATAATTAATCCACACCAATTTCAAATTTCCATTTTATAAATTTTTATAACTTTTTATAAATTATATCTATTAATTTTATAAATCTTATAAATTTTTTCGCCTTCATGCTGAATGTATTTGACGCTCTGCATCCATATTGCTCGCGCTCGAAAAAAAGACAATCGAATATTTTCTGGATAAAATCAGAAATATATACTTGGAGAAATTTCATCAAAATATTGGCGAATACAAATAAGCGAATAAATCAGTTATTCATATAAGTTAAAATATGGTTGCTCATGTTTGCTCGCAATAGAAATTTTGAGTTCGCTCAAAAACTGGATGGCTCTATACGATTGACCAAGAATTGTCTGGTGCATTGTAGTTAAGCCTTAATTGAAAATATGGTTGGGAACAACTCTAGACATTTAGTTTGTCAACGTTCCTGTTTTACGATGCTCTGGCGATAAGCATAGCCCACGAGATTCCCCAGTATTAATTATAATTTCAATATCTCCTCGAGGTACACAGTTGCTTCTGTTTTTCTTAGTTTTCATTTCGAATGATACCTAACAGCTCCAGCGTTACTTAAAGCACCTAAGGTACTCCATAGGTCAGCTACACTTGGTCCATCAAATGTATCAAGTGCCCCTATGAAGCAAATGCCTTACGGATATATTTTAAGCTCTGCACGTTGCAGGCCAATATCTTACCGTTGTATCGATAAGTTGAATTTGTTAAGAGTTCACCGAAAAAAACAGAAAGCATACTCGACAACGACAACGACAACGAGTTATGCTGTGTGTCTATGTAATGACAAAACATTAAAATTTTTGTGTTTGTAGTATATGTGAGCCCCAGCTTCTTCGCACACCTGGGTTATTCGTTAGGCAATTCAGTTCACGATCTCAGAAACGACGCTTCTGCACAAATCACGATTTTACATTATGTACGCGGACGCACGCCATTTGCGTACAGTAACACACAGATGCTGTTGACATTGGCCATTTTATGATATATATAACATGGTAAATTATTGATTGTCTACAGGTGAAAACGTGATTGAAATCTCGTACCTTAATAAACTCATAGACCGTAGATACGCCTATGTGAGCGAGTGCTTAACCGAGCGAACAACAACCATGCTGTACACACATTATAATGATGAGTTAACCAAATGCTGGCGCTGATTTAAGGTACTTTTTATGCTAAACAACGCACCGTCCCGGTACTATAGAGCAACGTTTCGAGCGCATCAACTGCCAATTTTTACTGAACTACTTCGTGAATTGTCAAAGAATCTTCAAATACCAATCTATCGCATATACACATCGAGTGGATTAAGGGTAAGTGAGTACATTCTAAATTTAGAATAAGGTAAATAATGTAAATTTCAACATTTTGTCATAGTCGTGAGGTGGTTATATTAATCTTGACAGTTGTTGTGGAAATATGTACGATGCGTCATATGGTAAAGATTCGACAAATAATTACTTACTAAGTATCAAATCGATAAACACAAGACAGATTTCTTATGAAGGCCCATATGAGACTCAAATCCAGTCCCACATCCTATACAAGAGCCCCCAAACAAATTGTATTATAATTACGCTCTATTTACGCTACCGTAATGAGACGTATAAATCATTCCCGTGAGGAGTCGCGAAGCCAGCTTGGCTTGAACTTGTGCTGACTTATGAATATCGGTGCAGAATATGACGTCAGTGCGGCAAATGGAAGGGTCACCTAGTTCTTACGGTGAACCCGGTGCTTGCAGGTTGCAAGATTAACGCCCTACGACTACGTGACTGGCATCGATCACCTCATGTTATACCTACGCTATTTGTTGTAACGCACTGAAACGTTATACAAATTACACTATAAATAACGTCGCAGATGATATGACGTCAGTGCGGCAAATGGAAGGGTCACCTAGTTCTTAAGGTGAACCCGGTGCTTGCAGGTTGCAAGATTAACGCCCTACGACTACGTGACTGGCATCGATCACCTCATGTTATACCTACGCTATTTGTTGTAACGCACTGAAACGTTATACAAATTACCCTATAAATAACGTCACAGATGACAGCGTCACGACAGCGTATGTAAAGACGATAGAGTATGGTACGTCCATCGTGGCTTGTTGTCATAGACTGTTATTAAACAAGGAACAGTAATTATGTAATGCAACATTTATAGCTCGTCAACGGCTTGGTGGATAGGGCTAACATTTTTTTGATATGTCATATTTCTTCGGCGCACAAAAAGTTTGTATATTTGCTTGTATCTTCACTAGTTTCCCGAAAATTGCTGAGAATTTGTCATACTAAAATATACATAATGTTGATTGTTTTCGTATGAAACCTTATGACGGCTGTTCTTCTTTTCACTCAAATTTTAACAGCTGATAATATTAAGCAGAGTATTCCAATAGTTCCTTAAAACAGTGAAAAAGAAATCCAAAACAGCAATTTCACACCTAAATGAAAAGAAATATTGTTACCGTCAAGTATACGTTGGCAATGATTGGACTGATGTAGGTGAAATTTTCTCCACTGTATATATTTAAACTATATTTATATAGTATTAGTGCACAGCAGAGTTGCTTCCGTTGTGGAACAAAATCCAACATTTAACTATCTAAAAGCATGGGTGGTTGTTTTGTTGTCAAATGTTGCATTACATAATTACTGTTCCTTGTTTAATAACAGTCTATGACAACAAGCCACTATGGACGCACCATACTATCGTCTTTACATACGCTGTTGTGACGCTGTCATCTGTGACGTCATATCGCATAGGGTAATCGCAGAACGTTTCAAGTGCGTTACAACAAATAGCGTAGGTATAACATGAGGTGATCGATGCCAGTCACGTAGTCGTAGGGCGTTAATCTTGCAACCTGCAAGCACCGGGTTCACCTTAAGAGCTTAGTGAAATTTCCATTTGCCGCACTGACGTCATATCATCTGCGACGTTATTTATAGTGTAATTTGTATAACGTTTCAGTGCGTTACAACAAATAGCGTAGGTATAACATGAGGTGATCGATGCCAGTCACGTAGTCGTAGGGCGTTAATCTTGCAACCTGCAAGCACCGGGTTCACCGTAAGAACTAGGTGACCTTTCCATTTGCCGCACTGACGTCAGATATCTGCACCGATATTCATAAGCTTTTAGCACAAGTTCAAGCCAAGCTGGCTTCGCGACTCCTCACGGAATGATTTATACGTCTCATTACGGAGCGTAAATAGAGCGTAATTATAATACAATTTGTTTGGGGGCTCTTGTATAGGATGCGGGACTGGATTTGAGTCTCATATGGGCCTTGGTAAGAAATCTGTCCTGTGTTTATCGATTTGATACTTAGTAAGTAATTATTTGTCGAATCTTTACCCAGTATGACGCATCGTACATATTTCCACAACAACTGTCAAGATTAATATAACCACCTCACGACTATGACAAAATGTTGAAATTTACATTATTTACCTTATTCTAAATTTAGAATGTACTCACTTACCCTTAATCCACTCGATGTGTATATGCGATAGATTGGTATTTGAAGATTCTTTGACAATTCACGGAGTAGTTCAGTAAAAATTGGCAGTTGATGCGCTCGAAACGTTGCTCTATAGTACCGGGACGGTGCGTTGTTTAGCATAAAAAGTACCTTAAATCAGCGCCAGCATTTGGTTAACTCATCATTATAATGTGTGTACAGCATGGTTGTTGTTCCCTCGCTTAAGCACTACCGCTCACATAGGCGTATCTACGGTCTATGAGTTTATTAAGGTACGAGATTTCAATCACGTTTTCACCTGTAGACAATCAATAATTTACCATGTTATATATAGTAAAATGGCCAATGTCAACAGCATATGTGTGTTACTGTACGCAAATGGCGTGCGTCCGCGTACATAAGATGTAAAATCGTGATTCGTGCAGAGCGTGTCGTTTCTGAGATCGTGAACTGAATTGCCTAACGAATAACCCAGGTGTGCGAAGAAGCTGGGGCTCACATATACTACAAACACAAAAATTTTAATGTTTTGTCATTACATAGACACACAGCATAACTGGTTGTCGTTGTCGTTGTCGAGTATGCTTTCTGTTTTTTTCGGTGAACTCTTAACCAAATTCAACTTATCGATAAAACGGTAAGATATTGGCCTGCAACGTGCAGAGCTTAAAATATATCCGTAAGGCATTTGCTTCATAAGGGGCACTTAGTACATTTGATGGACCAAGTGTAGCCTGACCTATGGAGTACCTTAGGTGCTTTAAGTAACGCTGGAGCTGTTAGGTATAATTGGAAATGAAAACTAAGAAAAACAGAAGCAACTGTGTACCTCGAGGAGGTATTGAAATTATAATTAATACTGGGGAATCTCGTGGGCTATGCTTATACGCCAGAGCATTCGTAAAACAGGAACGTTGACAAACTAAATGTCTAGAGTCTGTTCCCAACCATATCTTCAATTAAGGCTTAACTACAATGCACCAGACAATTCTTGGTCAATCGTATACAGCCATCCAGTTTTTTAGCGAACTCAAAATTTCTATTGCGAGCAAACATGAGCAACCATATTTTAACTTATATGAATAACTGATTTATTCGCTTATTTGTATTCGCCAATATTTTGATGAAATTTCTCCAAGTATATATTTCTGATTTTATCCAGAAAATATTCGATTGTCTTTTTTTCGAGCGCGAGCAATATGGATGCAGAGCGTCAAATACATTCAGCATGAAGGCGAAAAAATTTATAAGATTTATAAAATTGATAAGATAATTTATAAAAAGTTATAAAAATTTATAAAATGGAAATTTGAAATTGGTGTGGATTAATTATATAACAGATCTTTCTTTTTTTGTGTTTTATACCTTTATGTCACAACCGTCAGGCTCTCACATTGTTTTCACTTTTTGTCCGACTGTGTATTGCACTGCGAATATCGTTTGTTGTCTAGCTAAATGTTTTCTTTTGTGTTTTCACATCCTTTGTCACAACCGTCAGGCTCTCACATTGTTTTCACTTTTGGTCGTACTGTGTATTGCACTGCGAATATCGTTTGCTGTCTCGAAAGTGATTTATAAATCCAACCGCTAGACTCTTCATGCCAAAATAAAGTGGTACTCAGCAAACGCCCCAATTCGTTTGACAAAAATATTGAAGGAAACAAACCAATTTTTATCCAGAATCATTGATGCTAACGAAATTATATCAAATTTACAAGCTCTAAAACAACTAGTACTGTTAGAAAAGTTTACCACTTGTCTTTTCCAAAAAGCAGCTATGCATAGATATTTTGAAGCCATTAGGAACGCAGATATATGATATAAAATACCTTGTGGAATGTAATATTAAGCGAGTTATTTTAAAAATTCTGAAGCTGGGCTGTCGGATCGCATTGATCCATGTTACTTCATAAAGAAAAAAATCTCCGGAACAACTACACGTAACAATTTCTGCATTAGGTTAAAATGTATAAAATTTTGCAAACTACAACAAAACAGAAAACTACTAAACAGCGTTAATAGTATATTTCCAGAACGATATGTGACTTCAGCATTGAAAAAGTTACAAGTGCTGACACAGCTACGTAAGACGCTAAGTTACATTTATTCTTAGGACGCTGTAGATTAATGCTGTTGAGTATAGGTGAAAGTCTTTCAAGATTTAACGATTTGATAGAACTTACGGTGTCGCCATCCAACACAGCTTATTAATAGCTGACAAAACGCGTAGTCGTCACTTTAAAATGTTTCCTTGCAGTCTATTTTGCAAAAGCAACACAATGTGACAGAAGAGTATCGCAAAGGAACCTATGTGTCCTTCTATTGAAGTAGACAAATGTTTCGAAGGTTAACCATAAATTTTCTGCAAGGACTAACTTTCAAACAGGTAGATTGTTAATTGTGAACAATAATTTCGTTGTTTGCAGTCTGTTTCGCAAAAGCAACACAATGTGACAGAAGAGTATCGCAAAGGAACCTATGTGTCCTTCTATTGAAGTAGACAAATGTTTCGAAGGTCAAACTTAAATTTTATGCAAGGACTAACTTTCAAACAGGTAGATTGTTAATTGTGAACAATAATTTCGTTGTTTGTAGTCTGTTTCGCAAAAGCAACACAATGTGGCAGAAGAGTATCGCAAAGGAACCTATGCGTCCTTTTCTATTGAAGTAGACAACTGTTTCGAAGGTCAAACTTAAATTTTATGCAAGGACTAACTTTCAAACAGGTAGATTGTTAATAGTGAACAATAATTTCGTTGTTTGCAGTCTGTCTCGCAAAATCAACACAATGTGACAGAAGAGTATCGCAAAGGAACCTATGTGTACCTTCTATTGAAGTAGACAAATGTTTCGAAGGTCAAACTTAAATTTTATGCAAGGACTAACTTTCAAACAGGTAGATTGTTAATTGTGAACAATAAGTTCGTTGTTTGCAGTCTGTTTCGGCAAAAGCAACACAATGCGGACAGAAGAGTTTCGCAAAGGAACCTATGTGTCCTTCTATTGAAGTAGACAAATGTTTCGAAGGTCAAACTTAAATTTTATGCAAGGACTAACTTTCAAACAGGTAGATTGTTAATTTTGATAAAAACAATAATTTCGTTGTTTGCAGTCTGTTTCGCAAAAGCAACACAGTGTGACAGAAGAGTATCGCAAAGGAACCTATGTGTCCTTCTATTGAAGTAGACAAATGTTTCGAAGGTCAAACTTAAATTTTATGCAAGGACTAACTTTCAAACAGGTAGATTGTTAAATGTGAACAATAATTTCGTTGTTTGCAGTCTGTTGCGCAAAAGCAACACAATGTGACAGAAGAGTATGGCAAAGGAACCTATGTGTCCTTCTATTGAAGTAGACAAATGTTTCGAAGGTCAAATCTAAATTTTATGCAAGGACTAACTTTCAAACAGGTAGATTGTTAATTGTGCACAATAATTTCGTTGTTTGCAGTCTGTTTCGCAAAAGCAACACAATGTGACAGAGGTATCGCAAAGGAACCTATGTGTCGCTATATGAAATAGACAAATGTTTCGAAGGTCAAACTTAAATTTTATGCAAGGACTAACTTTCAAACAGGTAGATTGTTAATTGTGAACAATAATTTCGTTGTTTGCAGTCTGTTTCGCAAAAGCAACACAATGTGACAGAACAGTATCGCAAAGGAACCTATGTGTCCTTCTATTGAAGTAAACAAATGTTTCAAAGGTCAAATTTAAATTTTATGCAAGGACTAACTTTCCAGAGAAGTAGATTGTGGTCAATAATTTCGTTGTTTGCAGTTTTGGAGTGTGTTTTTTAGTCTATAATTTCACTCATAGTTGATAGCTTCAAACTTGAAATCCTTTCAAATAAGGTTTTAATAAATTTCAGCATGAGCTATATTTCTTGAAACAGCACTTGGTTCCACAGTTAAATCTATTAGTATCCATATTAAATTACCTGCTTTGGCACCGGTTTTAACTTGGTGATTGTCAGATATGGCTCCAAATGCTGTCAAATCTTCTCTACTTGATAGAGGATAATGTAACGATTAAAATAAACAAGATAGTAGGAGTCCAAATCAGCGAGTGGTAAGTAGTTTACTGGTTAATATCAAGGCATATCGTAATTTTGATTATATCTTAATTTTGGAAAGTATTTAGCTGATATTTAGGGTAGGCACAAAGATATAAAACATCATGTTGAGCGTTCATTACGTAGTACTTAACAAAAAACAGTTCAGGATATACTTTAAATTTGGAATTTCTCCAAGTAGATCGACTACCCTAAAGTCTCTACCCAACTCACTACCTAAACAATTTTTCGACACACACCTAAGATACTCGGAGTCCAAGTATGCATCTACCGAATTAATAACCTGCATGGCGGATTTCACAATTTACGAGAAAATGCTAATATTGAGTTTTTATTGTTCATAAAAATATTCCCGACCACCTTTAAACTTTTAACCGTCAGATAGTTCGCGCCGAATATATCATAGCAGACCTAAAGTAACAGCGTAAAAAAAGAACAGCTTAGTGTTGGAGTTAAGGATGGCGGCCACCCCGACTATACAGCTCAGTCATAGTCTAAGTGATGTGCAAGATGCAAAGCTTGGTTGAAGCTTAAGCTTAATATTTTGGTAGTGGAGGGTCTACAACCCACTTATTCCCGTTCAAATTACTTTAATCTATATAAAACTAAAACACGCTGACGCTCTACCATTATCTTCTAGGAGGCGGAGGCACTCGGAGGTGCTCCGGAGTAGTGCTGAAAAAAGTTAAAGACCCCCCCAACCCCCCCCCCCCCTTGACAACCTATTTGTGCTCTATTTTACCCCACTTTTACAAATTTTCGCCCTGATTTTTATCCATCGGATGAGGAAAGGGGTCCGAGGGCCCTTTGTGAGTAGCCCCCCGAAATCCCTGCTTCGGCATGTATGAGCACGAGAAATGCTAGAAACTTGCACAAGCCAGTATTCGCTCTGTTTATTCGTAAATTTCAGCAGTAGCAGATTCTTCTAGTTCTAGTATTTGTTTCCAATTTTTTTCTATTTTGTCAGACATTTTCGCTCAAATATGGTGTGTCGGTCGCCCGCTCATCTCGGGAGAACGATTAGCGCCCAATAGCTACCATATAAAAATGTAATGCATACCAATGACCAGGGGTATAGTCTGTCCTACCGTTCTGGAAACACCGTGGG
>JASANE010030020.1:0-19732 GCA_030248225.1 Trileptium ribeirensis | reverse complement strand
CTGTTGTAACGTTGCTTTTCGTTCAGTTACGTACTGCTCCGGCGTACAATTACATTTTGTGTCTTACACAAAAGTCCTCATAGAATATTTCAACAAATAATTATTGTCACAGTCTATTAAGCAGCACAGCCGTAAAGTTTAACAAACTGCTGCTCGCTTTCTCTATAGTTGTAGTGCTACTTAAAGAACCAGACCATCATGCTGCCCATTTCAAACAACGCGTATCGCGATGTATCGATAGGCACTTAATACAACAGTAACGCGCTGTACACTGAACGCACGTGTAGTGCGAAGGAAATCCACAGACTGCACAAAAATGCCGCGGGGGCAGTCTTGATCGCGGTGCTTGCGCGGCCGAATATGTTGTCTTCAATGGCCGCTCGTTTATATTGATGTCGCCTCCCGCCGCTGAATTACAGTCATGTTCTTGCAGTCGCATCAGTTGCATTTGCTCAATTTCGGCTGCTTCTTCTTCGAGCAATGCGGCGAAATTTTTCCGAAACCTCAATTTAAAATGATCGCCTCTTTTTCGTTTTTTAGAAATGCGCCCACAAGATAAATCAACCCCAGTACCATGGCTCTGAGCGCCAGCCGACGTGCCCGGCGGATTATCCTCGAATTTGGGAGCTTTTTTGTGCATCGTCAAATTCGCTAGCGGGTCGTCCTGGAAATTGTCCTAAAATCACAATATATACAAATAACCAGTACCTTTTATATTCTGTGAGGAACCTAACTGAGAACAACGCATGTTTATGTTGAAAATTATTGCATTCAATGTGTTTTTAACACAAGACAAACATTAACCTTACATGGTTGAGTAATTTTGTGTAGATACGTTGTGTCCGGTAGAATGAGACGCTAAATTCGAAATAGCAGCAAAAACTCATTTTTTTATACATTCAATCTCAGGTAACCGAAGCACTATGTAAAGCACCCTTTTCGATAATTTCTATAAAATCAGAGCTCCGGAAGAGGTGAAATATGTTGTCTATATGGGTAATCTAAGCCAGATATATACACATTGCATAGAATCAAATCATAGTGCGCCCTTTACAAGTATATGCAGGTTATAGCGAGATACACATTAGTGTTCCAATTCGCAAGAGCTAACCGTTTGCGCCATGTACAACAAGTAAAAACTAACATGAGCCTAAAAATTGCTTTTACCACACCAAGTCGGATTCATCCAAAAACATATTGTTTCAATATCCGTTCTTCACAAAACCTATGACTAGCTCTGGTAATATAGCTTCAGTCTAGAACCCACGGCATCATACAGGCTAACATTTTTACTGTTTGACTAACGGTGGTGCGGGCAGAATGTTTTTTCGCATCTTCGAAAAAATTTCCAAATAGATTTCGATAACAAGCAGACGAAAACAATGAATAAGCAAATATCACAATATTTAAAACAAACGTGAGCTACCAAAATTCCCAAACCATTAACACACTGGCGCTGGATCACAGCCACAAAGCAAAAACACTTATCCGTAAAATACTCTGATCTTGTGAGACAAAATGTGAGTCAAAACTTAGTCGACTGAGACAATACAAGCAATCCAACAATACAAATCTTGGCTGCAACTAATCAACTGTATGAGTGAGCTGAAAGAGAATTCACTGTTGCGGCCGAAAAAAATTTAATGGTGGGGAAAGACAAATTTTATACCCTGTCAGCACAAGTTGGCGGACAATACTACGGTCATGTGTGCAAAACAGTCAACTGGGCAAAAGCTTATTGCTGCATATTTGTCACCATAAATCAGTGTTACCTTGATGAAATTTCACACTTTATTTATTCTACTTGTAATCGAATATATATAATTCGGCACCTAGCGCTGTTATTGCATAATTCCGCCCAAATTCTCACAAAAGTGACATGGATTTGAAACATGTGATGTGGCAATTTGACGAATACTAACATTTTAAGATATAGCACTTCTCAGAGGTGTCTGACAAAAAAGCATAATCCCAAATGGAGAACTGAGAAGTTGCTGTGTGATATGTTTTGTCAGAGCAGCTGTTTTCTAGCTGTGAAGCACGATTGAAACGCTCCAAAAAGTGGAATTTTTCAAAATCTCGGTTGAGTTTTTGGTTGAGGGGGATGAACAACTAGTTATAGGACTATCTCACTCCTCCTGATTTCGTTGTTTTAAACTTCTGACATAACGGGACCACGCATATTTGTCTAACTGCCGCACCTTTCGATGACCTCCACCATATAAAACGCAGCCAATTCGCTGATCAAACTTCGATAGGCCTCTATACGTAGTGTGGGATAAGGATTAAAATAGCTCCCCAGGATTTCAGCAATTCCGCCACGCCATGCTCCCCTGTAAGTTTTGGTTTCCCAGATCAACACCCAGGTATTTTAACAAATGGTGATCAACTGCGACAAATCCAAAGACGACTTCTACACATCTCTGTGTGAAGCTGTCTAATTGGTACCAAAAGGTATTGTCACCATGATTGTGGAAAGTCGGCACAGACAGAACTGGTTGGTCAGATATAATCGGACGTTATGGCGCAGGTAGTCGAAATGACAACCGTATTCGACTACTATATTTAGACAGTCTTCACAATTTTGTGGCATGCAACTTTTATCAAAGACTGATGTAACAGGGCTCGCGAATCCCACAGAACGTATTCCCATCGAACTGGATAACCGCTCAATGGTTTAACTTGCTCTGGCGACGTTGAAGTAAGGTGGGAAAAGGCTAAATACGCAGTGACTAACAGCGTAGAGCCGTATGCAAACCTAAGACATACGCAAAATGACTTGGACTACTGATGACACCCTTACAATGGTAGACGACAGAAGAGCGGTAGTGGATGACAAACCTCGAAGAAATCGTCTCAGTAAACAGGTAACACATCTCTCAAACCGAGAAAGGGATCTAGTGGAAAAGAAACGCAACTGTTACGATGAATGCAGTCGCCCGAGGTGACTGAAAGTTTTTGTATTCGACGCTCCGTAAACTCATCGGCAACAAGAATACAGTGAATACATCAAATCTGCAACAGGGAACGTCATTACCGATAGAGCAGAAAAATGGGATCGCTGGGTCCGCTATTTTACTAACCTACTCAACCGTCTAGTATCTCCTGTTCTGGACCAGGATATGATCTCCACTAGAACACTAAACGAGACATCTATTTCTGATGGCGTATCTACCCGAAATGATGTTGCATAGGCGGAAGGTCAACAAACTCAAAGCCAACAAATCCTATGGTAGACATTCCAACAGAAGCGTTAAGTGCTGTCGGTACATATTATATAATCTGCTCAAACTAATATGGGAAAAGGAAGAAGTTCCAGAAAAGATATCCTTATTGTGTTCGTGTTCAAAAAAGAGCAAGATCATAATACATTAACCATAGAGACACAAGCGTGATCAGTTTATAAAAAATCCAGATTGACTATGGAAAGTACATAACAGTAATTGCAATATCAAATAAATAAGAGACGCAGTCAGTAGGTCTAGCTGTTCATTGCTTACTATAGAGGATACCAATATGCCTATAGGTAATCAGCGTTGCTGGATAAGATGAAAATGATTTTGTTTGTGCGATATGCATCTAGAATATACAGTAAGCGCTAGGAGAATACAGTATGAAAAATTACGCCTTAAATAAGTAATCTATGCAAGCTGAGACTGAAAATTTTCGAAAGCTTCCTGGTTGTGGGTCATTGCAGGAATATGCTATTGTAATGTTATCATTAGTGCATTTCGAAAGTGTTCAGTAATCACTGAGGCCTTACCAATCACATTCGCTTGTTCCCATTGAGTCACGAAGTCACGAGAGGAATATCCCACTTGCTTAACGACATGTAGCTTTCATTTAGAAACTATAACAACTGCATAAGGTACTAATGCACTGTCGTTCGACGCATCGCCAAAAGATTATATTGTTTAACCCATTTTATGTCACAACAAAATTGACAAAATGAAGATTATGGAATTGTCATGGTCATGGGCTATACAGGGAAATGGGTCACGCGTGACCGTCATGAAGATGATCAGGGTTCCTTCCTGAACCATTTAACTCAATATTGCTTTAGCAAACTTAATCTCTACGTCAGATGATGATGTATACGCAATATTTGTGTGCGTTTTCCCTCATGCAGATAAGCTGTACGAATGTATATATATTATATATATATCCGTCTAGTATTATATATATATATATATATATATATATATCAGGGAATAACCGGAACCGAAATTTACCGGAACCGGAACCAGCAACCGGAACCGTCCATTTAAACCGGATCCGGAACCGGAACCGGAACCTGGTCTTCGAAATTTATATATAGTAAAACAGATGATGGAAGAAATGAAGGTATAGTGGATTTAAAATGCATTAAAAATTACTTTTACATTAAACTTAATGTATTGCGATGGTATTATTGCCTTTCTGAAACTTTAAAGAGACTGAGGAAGCTAATAATGTTTATTTATCGATCAAATATGTCGGTTTTTGGACATTCAGAGCAAAAAATGACTTCCACTATACACCATTGCGTATACTGCGTCAAATCGAATGTGCTTACAAAGCTTGGAGCGTAGAATACACACTTTCGCTCTGTCTCCAGTCGCCTCCCTTTACTACACATACGGTTGTTGCATGTTCTTCTGTAGGAAACTTAAAATTATTGGTTTATATGATTCTAAGAGAAAATAATAGATAGAAGGTAATTGTCTGATCAATGGTCAGAGACACTGTTTAGGCTAGCGTTGGACAAACAGTGTCCGTCAGTTAGATCATAATGATCATAACTTTCTAATCAGAACGCTGTAAATGAGACACACTGTGATGCTGTTCGCACAGTTTCAATAAATACAGTTCATTGCCAAGAAAGCAGTTTCTAGCTGCGTTGCAGATAACGTTAGTTTACTTCAATTTAGACTGATTTACCAAGTTTACAAGCGCACTGGCGGGTGCTTGATGCAATTTATGTTAGCCATGCACACCCTAAGTACTTCTGCGTAAGCCATACTCTGTTACCGAGTTGGACCGGTTTAATTCAAACGTATCCCACAGACTTCTGGATGTGTAAAATAGCTGCTACAAGCATCGACCTGGCTTTGATGTAACAAAATCCTGCAAGTTATTATGAAAAATTCCTGCTCAAATTATGTGCCCTACTTACGTTTCACACGGCAAATTGGTTAGTTAATCTTTTCTTTTGCTTGGTTGTATTGGAGCTTGATTATTGTATAATATATTACATGTTTGGATTACAGGATGAAGCAAAAAACGTGGAAAATTTCAAACAAAATTTTTAAACCGGAATTCCGGTTCCGGTATGGTTTTTGCTCTTTGCCGGAACCGGAACCGGAACACGATTTTCGCCGGAACCGGAACCGGAACCGGAATTCCGGTTACTCCCTGATATATATATATATTATGGTATCTATATTATATATATATCTGTCTCGTTATCTGTTACTGATGCACAGGTCAATCTGTAATTTTGACACTAAAACCTGCAACAACAACAATAGCTTTTCTTACCTGCGAAACCAGAGAGCTGTTTTACACTCATAATAACGTTACCTTGGGCCGGATATCAGGACAATCTGGTTTATGTTATATATACTAGATCTTATGAGCTGGTAACGGTCACGTGTCTCTATAAATTTCTTTGGTGGCCTGAGCACAGGTCCGTTATTTTGTCATGTTCGTTATTTTGTACTCACTAAGACATAACCGCTGTAAGACTTTTTAATATTGATTTGCATAGAGACAGTTTTGGAATATTTCTTCGCACGTTGTTCTTAACTGCGGTCTTATCGTAATACTCAACTCCAATGAAGCAAAGAAAAAATATTTGTTGAATATTTCTTTGGTGGCTTGAGCCCAGCCTTAACGTTGTCAAGTCCGTTATTTTGTAATCACTAAGACGTAATGGTTGTAATGCTTTTTAAAATTGGTTTGTATAGAAGAAGTTTTGAAACATTTCTTGGGACAATGCTCTTAACTGCGGTATTACCGTAATACTCAAATAAAGCAAGACAGTGATTTTCCTAATGATAAATATGTAGCTTATGGTTGGTAAAAGAACGTTTTGCAATATCGTTTCGCTGATGTGGAATTAGAAAAAATATTTGTTGATCGATAAAACAGGTTCTATCTTTCCGGTCAATGACCGTATAAGAGAAAATCTTTTGCCTATAGGCAATCTTCTGCGCCTTTTATCTTAAAGTTATAAGGTTGCGGCAGCAAGTCGCATGACGTATCGATCGATCTTTTGAATTAAAGAATGTTGGTATAATCCAACAACAGTCTACCATCAATCCTGAGCAAAGACACTTCCCAAAACATCGTTGGGAAAAACCACTAGATTATATCGAAGCTCCTCTGTTAACAACAATCAGCCGTTTATGGTTTGTATTGGGGAAGCTAATATTGATAAAAGCAAGAAAGGATCAAATTTAACAGGACAACATGCTTCTTACAAAAATAGCTTTCTTAATCGAAAGACTAAATCTTAATATAAAAAAATTTCTGCCATTTGCATAACAGGACTCAATCTATTTAAATTCCGATCACAAATCTAAAATATATTTATTACAACTCACAAGCAAGGTAAAACAGAGCGAGGGTGGTTTCATCTATATTTCTACTTATCTGTAATCATAGATAGCAGGTTTTGTGATCGGTATATAGCAACCCATAAAACATACGGGACCATTGAAGTTTTATAATAGCGGCCAGATAGGAGTTAGACGCATACTCAGAAAACATAGACGAAACTTTAATTAAACCAAACGTCTGAAGACCGACGATATTCTAGTAATCGCGATGATAGACACTAAAAGCATGCAAAATATCTGAAATGGTATTAAATATTCCTGCCGAACCTTAGATAACCAAATCACTGTGTTCAGCGTACCGAAATACTATATGTACATGTTTCATTTTAATCAGTGTCGTCGACCGTAGAACTTGTGATGTCCTTGAAATGCTATAATATAGACAAGTTGGATTCTATATAACAAAACCATCGTATTGTTGAAAATTTAATAGACACTCGTTTCAAAGACAAACACCCAGTAGCATTATCGAACTGTGAAAAATCCATATTTTTGGCAAAGGGTCGACAAATCATACTGAGATCCACACTCAGGCAGTGATATCACAAAAAAGATGCTCATCAAAATTGTAGATTTCAATGAGCTTATTTTCGATAATGGACTACGTTTTTCGATATGGTCTCGAGATGAGGTAGGAGGTCTTAGCGTTCAACTCAAGGAAACATCTTGCTATCGCAATATCTTAACAAAATTCATGCATCCGAAGATGAGTTATTAGTGTCAACAAAAGTTGGAAAAAGAAATTTGCACGATTATCTCACTAGCGCTCTCAGTGTGAACTCCACTCGCTCCGTTTGGATAATGCTAAGATGTTCGTTGGTAACATGCTATTTAACGTTGCTTAATTCCTTTAGTACTATATACAAATTTTTGAATCAGCGAAATGATCACTAACTGCTACTAACTTGTTCCAAAGCTTCTAGCTGCTTGCGCAATCGCCGCCTTAACGTTGCGCTATCGATAACACGAGATCGTTCGCTTTCCCGCAGCCTGTCGGACTGGCGTCCTCCACCAACTCCAGTCAAAAGAGACATATTCAATTCTATGTAACTAATCCAAGTGTACAAGTTAATCTAGAATACATTTAAAACCGTTTACATATTTATTAATAAACAGTTTCACGAAACTAACATATAAATGTGACTCGAGTACTCAGCATCAGCATCAGAATATAGCCATTTCGCCTACTCGAAATAATGGAACAAATGCAACAGTGATTAAGTAAGCTTCAGCACCGTTAATTATTAAAACCTGTACACAACAGAAAATGCAGTAAGTGAACTAGAATAATAGTACATATGCGTTAAAATGCTTGACACCTTCCGAGCGAACGGTATAGAGCAGCGAGCGAACACCGAACAACAAGCCATCACGTAAGGACGGGTACTGTATGATATAATGTTGGGATGCAAAAGCAGTAAATGAATTTTTGGCCTGCAAAACAACTAGAATCGAAATTACTATTACCTTGCATACTAATATATTATGCGGTACTTAGTAACAACTGAGTACGAATGAAAAATTATGTATATGTGGCTGGCTGGTTTGATGTTAGCTTTCGAATCCAAATGTCGAGATATCATCTCCGTATAATAACTTTTTCTCAAATTAGGTATAATTTTAAATTTTAAATATTTATATATTACATATATATATGTTTATTCTATTTGATTCCCGGTTGATGTCACTGGATGCTATACACCAGAGATGACGTAAAACGAATTTCCGAAAATATTATTGAACTGAACCACGAATTGCAGTATACTCCTTCAATATAGCATTAGAAATATTGCCAGGACCAGGGGCAGAGTAGCGTTAAAGTTTGGCAATAAGATTAGATATTGCCTTTAACGATTATTTAGGCAAATTTAAGGTTGCCCAGTAACATAATCAACTTCAGTGGGTTGTGGACGTTCCGTCGTTTGCATGGATAGAAGCAATCACTTTAACCCTATTCAGTGCATCACTATTTGCCAAAAACGGTAAACCGCTACAGCTAGAAGTCAGGAATAACCGGAACCGGAACCAGCAACCGGAACCGTTCATTTAAACCGGATCCGGAACCGGAACCTGGTCTTCGAAATTTATATATAGTAAAACAGATGAAGGAAGAAATGAAGGTATAGTGAATTTAAAATGCTTTAAAAATAACTTTTACATTAAACATTATGTATTGCAATGGTATTATTGCCTTTCTCAAACTTTAAAGAGACTGAGCAAGCTATTAATGTTTATTTATCGAAAAATATGTCGGTTTTTAGACATTCAGACCAAAAAATGTTTTCCACTATACACCATTGCGTATACTGCGTCAAATCGAATATGCTTACAAAGCTTGGAGCGTAGAATACACACTTTCGCTCTGTCTCCAGTCACCTCCCTTTACTACACATACGTTTGTTGCATGTTCTTCTGTAGGAAGCTTAAAATTATTGGTTTATATGATTCTAAAAGAAAATAATAGGTAGAAGGTAATTTTGTGATCAGTGGTTAGAGACACTGTTTAGGCTAGCGTTGGACAAATAGTGCCCGTCAGTTAGATCATAATGATGATAATTTTCTAATCAGAATGCTATAAATGAGACACACTGTGATGCTGCTCGCACAGTTTCAATAAATACAGTGCATTGCCTAGAAAGCAGTTTCTAGCTGCGCTGCAGATAACGTTAGTTTACTTCAATTTAGACTGATTTACCAAGGTTACAAGCGCACTGGCGGGTGCTTGACGCAATTTATGTTTGCCAAGCATACCCTAAGTACTTTTACGTAAGCCATACTCTGTTACCGAGTTGGACCGGTTTAATTCAAACGTATACCACAGACTTCTGGATGTGTAAAATAGCTGCTACAGGCATCGACCTGGCTTTGATTTAACAAACTCCTGCAAATTATTATGAAAAATTCCTGCTCACATTATGTGCCCTACTTACGTTTCACACGGCTAATTGGTTAGTTAATCTTTTCTTTTGCTTACTTGTATTGGAGCTTGATCATTGTATAATATATATTACATATGCTTGGATTACAGGAACATGGAAAGCAAAAACGTGGAAAATTTCAAACAAAATTTTTAAACCGGCATTCCGGTTCCGGTGTGGTTTTTGCCCTTTGCCGGAACCGGAATTCCGGTTACTCCCTGCTAGAAGTGTATTGTGTCGTGCCAATTTTACCGCACATGCAGTCTGAAGTTCGTTAGTTGAACAAGGAACCGTATTTAAA
Organism: Trileptium ribeirensis; assembly: GCA_030248225.1. NCBI lineage: Eukaryota > Metazoa > Nematoda > Enoplea > Enoplida > Thoracostomopsidae > Trileptium > Trileptium ribeirensis. The sequence continues at coordinate 9,911 of JASANE010030020.1, read as the reverse complement.
TAATCTCGAACTCACGAAATTACACTGTATTATGCCAGTTGGGTGACCGGACTATACTCAAAATGGAACAAACATTCACTGACAAGCGATCTAGATGTGACGTGCTATAGATTGCAGCATATCGGTTTTAGAATTACGGACGAGCAAAGATTTTGTTGAAACGCCGAACCTTTATTCGGCTTATAACTATCAGGGCGAAATATTATAATCTTGTTTGACAAGCTATCTAGACGTGGCGTAGCATAGATTGCAACATATCGGTTTTACAATTTTCGGAAGATCAATTTTTTGTTGCAGCCCAAACCATTGTTCGGTTTATATGTGTCAGGGCGAAATCGCATAATTTTGTTTTGGCTAGCGGGTCTGTTTATTTTTTAGAATAATTTTTATATTAAGAAAAGCCGCGTAAACTACTTCTTATCAGTTGCTTAGAGTGCCCTCACTGAAACTTACAGCTACATAGTATCTTAGCTTCTGCCCGAAAATCTTCTTACGCCCAGTATGTCACTAGAAATGTCAAATGTTTGGATGGAGTATAAATATAAAATTATTGCACTTACAGAAATTGTCATTAAACGTTGAGTTTGAGAAGGGTTTTTATGCACACTGCAGTAGTAGCATTTTTATCTATTATTGTTTTATTACCGTATATATGTATATTGCAATAGAGCGATCGCTAGCGTACACTCTCTCCTACCAAAATAGTCCGGCTATAAGCTTTATCGTGCAATTATAATTGCACTGTTGGCCATCGTGTAATTGTAATCGGTCGTTTGGACGATGTCGAACCGCAATCAGTCATTTAGACACTATACAGCCGTAACCACTCACTGGCACGTTGTACAGTCGTCATCGTTCGCTTTGACGCTGTCCAAATGTAGCTGCTCGTTTGGATACCAATCAAATCAACTAGCAGAGCACACTGTTACTCGATGGCAATGAACTAGTTCGTAACATTTGAAGATAAGTACTATTGTGATACATAAAGTTTTTTAGCATAAATATAACGGACGCTTTTCCGAAGGATCCAGGGCCACGTCACTGTAAAACGAAATAAATCGTGTTAAACAATGCAGAAAATCCGGGTCTGGCGTAGCGAGGCAGCCTCATGCACGATCCAATCAACGCGGTTTGGCAAAAGTTGACAACCATCTGTCTGTCTTCAAATGTTTACAAAACAGTCAACTATATTAGTACAAATAGCCTGAAATCAAAGCTACCCGGAATTACACAATAAGGCAATGGCGTGACGCTATCAAGTGATCGCGTGCAGTAATTGTACAGTGGTTACAGTGACCACCCCTTGAACGTTGCCAAGTAAATATTGCAGAACGAGCTGTTTGATAATAATCAATTGAAATCATGAGCTGTCGCATTAACCGGAGCAGCTGGTTGAGTTTGAAATTCCCTGAAATCTTCGGCATTAAAAAGTAGAGTGATACCTCTGTGTTCGGTTGATGTCAGTCGGCATTCAGCTTGTGTCGTGGAACAATGAACGCATTGATTGCGGGCAGAGAGAATATACTGTTTCGAACCTCACTTTCATGGTCGGCCAAGCGAGGATACTAAATAATCTAACTTCGTACTGTGCCGTACGATGACGTGTGCGCTGAGGATCAACCGCGACCTGGGCAAACCACATCAGAAGACGAAATAAACAGAAAGGCGGTTCGGTTGCAGCTATAGAAACAGACTCGCAAATGCACAGTAATAATAATAGTGAATACTTATGTGGTGTCTATTTCGTTAGACGTTAGAGAGGCGCGTTTTATATATACGATCAATGTCTAGATAAATACGTTTTCAATCTGCTCGTGAATTGTAGTCGTGTTAGATTGTTAGATTCAGATCCTTTAGGTCGCTGGGAAGATGATTCCACGAGATTGGACACAAAGATCAAAAATTCTCGCTCCGACAAAACTCCGTACTTCAAGGAATTTGGATAACATCTAGTCGGGACACAGATGACAACAGCAGCCTACCTCTAAGCAGTAGTTAAGTCGTTTTCGCTCATACACGCAAGCACTTATATACTTTTCAACAGTACATACATCTAGAAACTTCTACATCACACAGCATCATTACAGCATATTTGCGAACATTCCTGCACATGTGCGTAGCCAGCTAATCAATAGCTGCTCGCCGACTGCGCTCGCCACAACACCTACCAGCCGATTATGATGGTTTAACCTTTAGGCCTGACAGCAGATAGCAGAGGCGCTCCGGCTGCTTGCTTGGGCGAGTCGATCGTCGTAGTCCATCCGATCCGCTCATGGCAGCGTTTCGTTTCTTCTTGTTCTTGCGCTGTCGCGGTGTGGGTTATTCCTGCTCTGTTGTGGCGTCTTGACTTATTGGACTGATGCCTGCTCATATCTCTCGTAACGATGGCGCCGTCATTCTCCAGCTACTGATTCTTTATATTCCTGTTGTTTTCTTGATGACGAATAGTAGTATCTCGGCTCGTGTCTCCGGAATTTCGCGATCTTTGTCGGCTATGTTCGCGTCTTCGTTCCGAAGACTTGTCACGCTAAGACGATTCTGAGTTTTTGCGTCTACTCCCTGTAGACTCACGTCGAGAACACTTTGCTCGACTTTATTTCGAACTTAGTGGTTCAGCCTTTCGAGATCTCAACTCAAGCCTTTTTAGTACTTTGTTATTTTGTGGTTCATTTCTCTTGGTACTGTTTCGCAAATTCTTTTTGTTGTTGAAGATTCTCTTTTGTGCTTCAATCGCTCGACAGTTTCATGTGATCCGACACTTGATCTGTCGCCTCGTTTTTCCTTCATTTCTCTTACTACTTTCTGCTTACCCTGCTTACTTAATAACTGCCCGTTTCCTTCGACACTGATTTATTCAAAGACTAACGCATTGTCTGGGATCGCTTCTTCTTCATCGTCGCAAACGAGTTCTTCTTCTGGGTATTCAACTTCTTCTTGCGGCCTTTGATCCACTTCCACTGGTTCTTCTCTTTACGTTTCCTTTTTGTGGTGTTACATTATCGTTTTATTTCGTTTCGATCTTTTTGGGTTGTGTTTCCTGATGAGCTACACCCGGACGGAATGCGTGCTCACTAGGTCGCACTGCTTGTTCTTTTAGTACTCTTTGACTAACTACACACGGACGGAATGCCTGCTCGCCATGTTGCACCTTCGGCGTATCGCCCTTCTTCGTAATATTCGTCACTGTCTGTTGCTTTTGCCCAAGTTTTTGCGCTGGTTCTTCAGCTTCTTTTTGGTGTTTCCCAGAATTAGTCATCTTTCCGCTTTGCATATTTTTATATTTCTGCCTTCGTCATCTGTTGCTGCTTTTCACGTAATGCAACTTGACTCACTCTCACAAATTTTTCTTTGTGTTCTCCCACCGATATGTCTTCGGTTTCCTTTAGTTCTTCTGGAGCGTTCTTTCTTTGTTCTACTCCACTCGATCTCGCGGTTGATTGTTCGTTCTTTCATTTTTTAGATTCGATCTATTTGGTACCACTCTATAACGGCTTTGATTTTGTTGTTGGTTTTCCGTTCGGATTCATCTTGGGAAGTATTGATTTGTTCTGCGGCCCAGTTTCTCGCAATTACTGCACCTTGCTGGATTCATCAAATTTTATCGATTTTGCTGTTGTTGATTTGTCACCGCTATTGACATTCTTTGCAGTTGTTGCCAATTTGTTTGCCGTTACGTTCCTTGTTGCGGTACTTGCACTGACTACATTACTTGTGTCGTTGCTGATGCATTCCCATCGGTCCATAATACGGTTGCACCAGCTGCTGGTAAGTCATGCCGCCCTTTGACTTTGACTTTGTAGGCATTCGCCCCCGCAGGAGCAAAGCTCTCCCCCTCGGTTATTGTCCACGGCAGGTTAGCAGATGTCGTGCCCCGTTGGTCGCGGCCCTTGGCTGCTGACAATTTGGGCAGATGAAGAACTTCGCCACGTAAGTCCGGGCCTGGACCGCATGTCGTACCGCCCCTCGGGCACACCGTCACCCTCGCCAGCTGTACACGCCCGACGATGTCGTGCGAAGTTTGACTTGGATACGACGCTGAGGCAGCTTCCACATTTCCGCTTGTTAGGGTCGTCGCAGGCCGCCCCGGTGCATGATTTCGCGTGGTTTTTCATCGTATTTTCCGAGGGGAAGGCGTCTCCGCATAGTGGGTAGACGAAAGTTGCGCTGTGAGCGTTCGCTCCGTGCATGCGCCGGTGATGGATCGCTAGACCGGCTTTGGTCTTGCAGACTTTCTGGCAGTCGTCGAACTTGCACTCCAGTTACTGCTCATTTCCCGCTGCCCTCTGGTTACGGCAAATGTCCTCGCCCAAGAAATGGTGGCCACGCTGCTGCTCCCACTCGGCCAGATGCTTGGCCCGTCCCTCGACCAGTCGACGCCACTCTTTTCGGTCCTGTGCGATTCGTCCCGCATCGGTCACGTCAATACCCGCTTCCTTCAGTAGGCGTTTGTAGTATGTCACAGTTTTCCGTTTCCTCCCTTTTGTCTTTTGGGTTGTTTCCAGACCTTCGAGCCACCCCAGGACAGCTGCCTTCGTTACCCCATTGTAGTCCATCCGGAAGATGTGACCAATCCGTTCCAGGACGCGTTTTTCGACCTTCCACTGGACGGATTTAACATTTCTCATTCCTGACGCCCTGCATTTTCATGTCGCCCTGTGTTGACATCATAAGTATCGTCATCGTCCAAGTCTGCCGGTTGTCTTCTCAAGCTGTAGTCTGTGTCGCCGTATCTTTTTGCGTTACAGGTGGAAATCGAGACGTTAACTACATTTATTCGCTATCGACGAACAAACCAAACTTCAATAATTTCATTCTCTGGATGGTTGCTGGAAGACACCCAAAACGGCCAGTGACTGTCCGACTCAAAGGTGAATTCAAGGTTGCTGGTGTGGTTGGCGTATTTGCGTTGGTTGATTGTTGCACCGTTGCGGACGCTTAGTTCTCCAACTTTCTCAAGTGCCAACAGCTCCAAGTATTCCGCTGCCTTTCCGCGCATTTTTACTTTCAGGACTGGGAGTTTCTCTTGCTCGTTATCGATTCCATCTCGAGCCAGCGCCTTCTAGAGTTCTTTAATAATTTCTCGAAACTGTTCTCAGCGTTGTACGCTTGTGGGTTCCGTCCTTTTTCTCCATCTTGACCATTATCGCTTGTTGCGTTGTGTTAGCTGCTTGCGGAGTTTCTTTGGTCTCCATCTTCATCAAAACTTTGATCAATTGTTGGTTCATCGCTATTAGGTTGCTGTTTTGTTGACTTGATTTGTTGTTGTCGTCGCTTGTTATGGCTGATGGATCTGATATACGTACGGTGTTGCTGTTGCTAACGGTATTCCGGGATTGATCATCGAATTGCTCCCAGCAAGTGGTATTTGATTGTATTGAGGCACCAATGGTGCTGCACCGTAATATCCGTATGCTCCGTTTTGCATTGCTCCGGTTGCTATACTTTACCTTTAGCTACATGTGCTTACCGTTTGAAGCGCGCCGCAGTTTGTTGTTGCATATACGACTTGTGCTTTCACGTTCAATCTTTGATTTGATTCGTTTGTTGCTCTTGTCGTACTTGCACCGACTTGTTCTATATTTTCGTCGCTTGTTGTTTCCGATTGTTCACCGTTGTTGCTGGCGTTCGGTAGTTGTTGTTGTTGTTCTTGTGTTCTTGTACTTGTTGAATTTCGACTGTACTTCGTCATGTACCGTTTCTTTCTTAAACACCATTGTTGTTATCGCCACCTGTGGTTGCTCCGATTCTATATCTTTGCCTGACGTCATACGTATTTGGCGCAAGCTAATGGACCATGGCACCATTTTCCTTGGACTACGATTTTTGGTCGTTGAATATGTTGATGTTGTTTCGCTATTCGGAGATGATTTTGTTGGATTTCGTCGTCTTGCCAACTTGGACTGCTGTCTTCTTCTTCTGTACTTTGCACATTTAATCTCAGTTGCGCGAGTGGGATTTCTGATTCATGTGATCCCAGCTTTGGCAATAATTGATAAAGTTATTTTGTGAACGTTGCTTGTTTCTTTATAAATCGCAATTGGTTTTCTTGTTATTGTTGCGGTCTTTCTTTTGCTTCTCGGACTTATTTATCCGGACCTTCTGTCGATGCGAACAACTCGTTGGTGTTTGCTTTTTTTGGAACGTTTCTGACGTAAGCTTCTAGCAAGCTTCTTGCAAGCTTCTTTTATTTTTATCTTCCTGTTGTTCTTTTCGTTTTGGTTCGGGTGTGCACGGATTTAATTTGTTTGTCCGTGTCTTCTATTTCTTTCGCTGCGCTTAATCTTTATGTCATTTTCCACACCTTTTCATTTGGTGATAGTTGTCCGTTCTCGACGTTCTTTGGTTTTGTCGTCGATTTTTTGTGCACCATTGTGTTAGGTGGTGTTCTCTGAAGTGGCATTTAAATATTTTAAAATTTAGTCAGGCTTGCCTACAACGTCCTAGTTATTTGGTCCAATAGTTTCCAGTACAATATAGATAATTTTTATTTTGGCTTTTGCCTTATTTAAGTGAGATTCAGGTTGATTTTTATATTTCGAAAATGCTGACCAGTTTTATTTTATTACTAATATGTCCCACTGTTACACGACATCGTGGTTAGCATGTTATATTATACGTTCTGGATTGGGTAGGGTTAGAGGGTTAGACGGCTATCGGAATTAAAAAAGATAATGGATTCGTCACCGTAGATTGAAGGGAACGAGGTGTGACCAGTAACATGCCGGTGGGACAGCGGGTACGGCACGCGTTCTTTGACTTTCCAACTGTCTTGCGTTGCGGCGTGACTATTGCTGTGCATTCATGTTCAGAGATTTAGGAACCAGAGACATAAGTGATACAAGTTTGGTACTAGGCCACAACATTGGCCACACGATAAGCGATATATTGGTAAAACAATTAGATATAAAGTACACAGTTCCGCGACACAATTCTTTAGATTTGTACCTATTTATTACCACCGGTATTTTATTTCTCGGTTTACACTGTTCTAACAATAATACGGTTCAACTGGCCCTGTTTCTTTCGATTTTATTACCGCTTAATATTTAGGTTATCTATTACTTTACTAAGGCTCTCTTTTGAGATTAATACAGAAAGCCCAGGACAGAAGCACTCCGCAAGTATATTTTAGTACCTGCGCGTGAGGCCTTACATTTAAGCTGAATAAGGACCTCTATCTTATGTAAATGATATCCGGACGGAATGCGCACAGTGCTAATTATGAACAGGGTGGTGACGGACGAGCACCGCCTCATTTGGAACTTTGTCTCTCTCAGGCCTCCGGCATCCGGACGCAATGCGACAACAGGTGGTTATGAGAAGGGAAAGCAGCTTAAGATCGGTCGCCCTAATGCCACACCCCTTACTCGCCCCAAGTTTCTCACGAAGTTAACCTCCGTACTAGACTTACCACAGAGGTTCCTCAACTGTTTCTGACTCGGGACGATGATTGACACTATCTGTATACCAGTAAGTTATTTGCCACTATGGCTTTATTCCTTAAGCCCATAGGTTTTCTTTTGAGAAATATTATTAATTTAATATGTAAGTATTAGAATACTTCTGTGCTATGTGATCTTAGTGTCTTGGTACCCAACGCGACAACCTTGAAACCGAAAATTATGGCCAGAAGCAGTAAAACACAATATCAGCGATCGCAATTCTTTGCGTTGAACTCGATCCAGTAACAATTTTTAAATATCAGAAGCGCGAGGCCATACCACGAAATTCGGAACAATGTCGTATAATACACTACAAAAACGCGAAAAACGAAAAAATGGCCTCCATGCCACGTGTACGGCACAACACTATTCGTTGAGAATAGCTAATAACCAATGGCAGATTAAGCACAAGCGAATCTATTTAGTAATCGCCTCCACATTCATCGCCGTGTGCAACAATAATTCAACAAAACATATCTAAAATCAAACTAATATTAGACTTAGCTAGTGAACAAAAATAATGAATTTTATGCAAATTAGGAATTTAAGTTAATTTAGGACGAAAATAAGGTAGAACTAAGCATAAAAAGGGAGGGAGGTAGTAATAACTGAAAATTTGCAGAACTAAAAGGTTTGGTCTTCCGTGGGGTTAATATGTACCCATTTAGTTTTTTGGACAGGTTTGGACCCAAATGTTATTTTATAAGATTTGAATGGGTGGACTACGATTTATTATGACGGCTATGGGAATATTAAATTGGGAGGGATTCGTCACTAAAAGATGTGGTGGTTCATTCGCGTAGCCAGTAGTATGCCGCTGGGGGCCAATGTAACCTTTAGGGGCGGAAGTGAAATGAATGCCATGCCGTTCTCGATTTACTAAGCCTAAGCCTTAGTAGCCTATGCTAAGGTCCCTATATGAGCCATGTACTAAGCCTAAGCCTAAGTCGGGGGGCTGCCGCCCCCCGAACCCCCCGCTCTAAGCTGTTGTTTTTTCTAACGTTATAACGTCCGGCCCCTAAAGGTGACATGGGCCTCGGTGGCGCGCGTTACTTCATTTTTACGCACTTTTATTTCTTGTGGCGCTGCGAGAAGACGCAATAACTAACACACCGGTTCGGTTTCAATTATTTAGCACACCACTATTTGAGCCACCTATGCCTGATTGAGTATGAATATATGACCACTCGTCTTGTAAAAGCACCGGTAAATTTTGTTCAGACTTCGGTCTGTTTCACTTCGATTTTTATTGAGTGAGCCTCGCCCATTTTTCTCAAACTCAGAGTTGAGCGCACTATTATTCTACATAGTTATTCGTTACTTGAGTTTAGGTTACGTATTAGTTAGTTCCTCTTGTGAGGTTTGTATGAAGCCTTCCGGACGGTTAGACCCGTACGTTTATTTAATTACTTTAACCTCTTCCTTAGATTTACACTAATAGTTCCTTAAGTTTTCATCTTGTGAGGGTCATACGTAGCCTTCCGGACGACTAGACCCGCACGTTTATTTAACTACCTTATCGTTTGCCTTAGATTTACGCTATTAGTTTCCTTAGAACCAATAGTATCCGGACGGCTTACTGATGGATCCTAATAATTATTAACTATTACTTTCCCTTGTGGGTTCGTACGCAGTGTTGGGGCTGGTGCCTTTTTCACCACAAAATTTTTCTTTTTTCTTTTCACTAAAGGCCGCCCCCACGCCGCCCTGGTATCCCCTGTCGCCCTAGGCGTGGCATATGAGCGTAATATGTACGGAAACATATATATATCCTACTATATATATACTATATATATTATATTAAACTATAAAACTAGCTATGTATTTAATATAAATATATAAAATTTAATAAAACCTATATACTTACCAAAATTCCCCCATCCCCGTCACAAGTGTTAATATCGTAGAGTGTCCGAACGCATTCTTGCAATTGGAGATTCTTCCTGCGCAGTAATATGTCGTTGAATAGTTTACATTATAAGTGGTTTAAAGTGGTAGAGCCCCTGTATATTCAGACTAGAATACCGTGTTTCTGTGCGCAGGTACCACGTGTTAGGTGCGTGTATACGAACAGCCCTTCGTCATATGGTAAATAAACTATTATAACTCGTTGGCTGTTGTTGGACGCGATAACACAGAGCGTGATACAACTTAATTGTTAACTCATTGAGCTATTAGTGCCGTTCATCAAGAGACACTAGGATTTATTATCACCACTTCCCTGGTTCGCCCAGACCACGAACTCGCGCGCCCCAGCTACTCGTAGATTTATTGGTGGCCTAACTATATTCTTTGTGTGTTATAGTAGCGCTGGGGGTCGGAGCGTCGCGTAAGCACAGAGCTACACCGCCGTGGAAAAGGGTTGAGCCCCGACATGGTGGCCATGACGAGGCCGATGCGGATGCCGATCCTGTGAAGATCCAGTTGGTACGTTTGCCGGATTGGATTGGTTTGTGGTTAGTGGTGATA